>JAXGGA010002086.1:127500-131733 GCA_038373865.1 Uloborus plumipes | reverse complement strand
TGTTTTTAGTTTTGAACATTGACATTTTATCATCAGTATCACCTCTCAAGTCTCATGGCATCATGTTGTACATCCTCTTTATAAATCGATGTTTTTATCTTCAACAATACATCAATCATTTAATGATCCTTACTAGGGAAGCCCTTAAAAGCCATGATCGTGCAATTTTCACGCAATCAGATTCTTTTTCCAAATGAAAAATGTATCACTCTTTCCATTCATCCCTCCAGCACTCATTTCGGCAATCAAGTTACACGCTCGGCAGGGCTCCGATGCAAACAAAGCATGACTCGGAATCTCGCTCATAAATTCGAACCTTTTATTGCTCGATGCACCTCTTCTAGGCCAAGGAAGGAACGAGCAACACATGTGCTCTTCACCAATCAAGCATTGCAACTGCAGTCGGGCCAAGAATCTGTTTTTTTTTTCATGGACAGTAGTTTTAGTGGGAAAGGTTAGTTGATATATTGTTGCATATCGAACCTCCGCAATAATAATAATGGCCTCGATGACAAGATTATTATCATTATTATGATAAAAGTAAATGATGCTAGTTTTTGATGACTAAATTATTGCATGACAAATACAATAGATCACGCAGGCTGGGAGGATAGTTACTATTTATCTCCAATTTTCAAATAAACACCTCACTAATTAGACAATTTAAACAAAAAACAAACAAGTGCTTTGATGGAATGTAGAATGGTAGAAATGCTACCTAGTGCAATAAGTGCGTGTGTTAAATCTCCGCATTTGCACCAGCGATTGCATAAGTGTTTGTCACTTCCGACGCATAGATGTGATTTGCGTTGTGCAACTACTGCAGTTAACAACTCCATTAGTGCGCATCTACATTAGAGAGAACACATAAAAGAAATCTTTCAGTGCATTCAGAGTTAGGTTTGAATTTATGTACCTGATCCTTCCCTTAACACCATAACAGGAAGTCACAAAACGTGAGATCAGGACTCCGTTTTGACCATTCATGTGATTCATAACGATCCACCGTGCAGGGGTGGATTCAGCAATTTTTCAAGGGAGGGGCGGTTGATTTTTCTTACTTTTTATTATGTAGAATAGTTTACAAATACTTTTCACAAAGGATTTGGATTTTAGTTTTGAAACATTTTGGTGGGAGAGATTCAAACCTTCTCCCCCTAACTTCATTAAATCTTGTATAAAATTGCAGTTTCTATAAATTCCACTTCGAGAGATTACTATTAAAATCATACAAGGGAGGGGCGCTTGCCCCAACACCACCCCTCTCTTTTATCCGTTTTCCTGCCATCCTGGGCCCTGGAAAATGTCCGTTAACCACCATGAAAGTCAAGTGAACAAAATAGTTTTGGATTCATTGGGGGATTGCATCTGTAATGTCCTCACTAATTTACCACAGCCTACCTGCGTACCTGCACTATAAAATCACAGCTATATCCTTTTAGTTACAAACACTCTTGAAAAATGATAGTGCATATTCGGAGCTTTACGTTTTATTGGGTAACAGTTCTACCAGGCTCTATTACAAAACTTGTTTCAATAAAATTGGTGTGTTATTAAAGGAAGTTACTGACATTTTAAAATAGAGAGTAGCTTTCCGCCCACCTTGTAGTGGATCAACGTGTAATTGGGATAGTTGGTCAAGCAATTTTATGATGACATGAAGAATACTAAATAACAGGTGAAATACCAAAAATCCACGCTTCAATTAATTTATTTGTGAATAGGTAAAATTAAAAACATATTGTGTTTGCAATTTTCCTTCACACTTTTCCCAGGGTAGACAAAACATCCAGAACTCTTTTGTTGTCACCTTCCTTTACCTCCTCCTCCCAAGTTACTTTTCCCTTTTATACATTGAGAAAACATTTCACATTTTGACTGCAAAGTCGTAAATCTGAAAAAATGAACACGTTTAGAAAACTGATAGTTTGATTAATTAGAGCTCGGTCACTCAGGGCTCTGTTGAATATTGTTAATGAAAAGCAAAGTATGCTAAAATGCATGTGCGACACTACTAGTAAGGATTATCTTTCTTTTTCCGTGTTTAGAAGTCCCCTCGAAAACAATTAAATGTGTTTAAATTTAAAATGCTTTCTGACCAGAGCAGTTCGTTTTAATTTTTTTTTAAATTTTTAATTTAATCTAAGTGCTTGTTACTGTCTTTAAATGGAAGCCGCAGTTTAATTGCTTGTGTACATAAAGACAAGTGTTCATGCTGTCCCAAATGTTTTTCAGATAGTTGCAAAAAAGTTATGCTCAGAAATTTGAGAGACTCTATTGTGTTTCATAGTAAATACTTATATTTTCTTAGCTGTGTTTTGGAGAGAAAAAATGCATTTTCTATCATTCGTAGATAATTTTTTGACGCAACTATTTTAACTGTTGTTTCTTACGCAACCTTTTCCTACATTTTATGTTTCTAGAAGTTTTTACAGGCATACAATGAATGTTATAAAGGATATCTGCAAGACATTAAAATTTTATTCTCGAAAATTTGACACACAATTGACGCGGAGCTTATCTGGGAAAATATTTGTTTTTGGTATCTATGATAGTGATAATGACACGGTAACATTCAATGCAAAAGTAATGATAAACATATGATACTTGAACTTGTAATGCGAAAGAGAAACGTTACACAAAATATCTAAAAACAAAAAAAAAAAAAAAGATTGCGGAATTTGCATAATCATGCGTTTTATCGAGTTAAAATATATGTATTTTTATTATTATTTTATTACTTTGTAATTTACGAAAGTGTGTATCTGATTTTATTTTCCCATTATTACTATTGCAAATGAATTTAATTTTTTTACATGAAACGATATGTTCGTAAACAGAATAATACGCGTTATGACTTTTGGTCCGATTATTGTGCTACTTAACCACTCTCAATGGTTCGGATTTTCAGCTTTTCAGCACAAAAGTAAAGTTTGAGTCTAAACTTGTGAAATTTGTCAATAATATACAAAAAAAAAAGGTAAAAAATAATTGTTTTTCACTCCAAAGTGTCTTCTATCGGCATTTTTGAGCTTAAGCTTTATCGTTTAAGTGCAGTGAAAATCGCAAAAAAATTTACCAACTTTTCCTTTCTTTTATAATCAATTGAAAATTTAGACCCTAAACTGTGAAGGCGTTTATCTTCTTCGGATGTTGTTTTTTTATTTAATATTATTTGTCTTGATGTGTAATATCCCCGCTTAAAGTTTTGCCCAAGAGTTTTGAAACACCCTGTATTTATGGTTATGGCACTCCTCCAGATGGTAATTTGTAGCTACTTTAGTGGTTTCAACAATTTCTATTTTTAAGCTTTGCACTAGTAACTAGTTTCAGTTAAAGTGTTAATGCCACTTAAAAAGTGCATTCAAGCGATGATTATTGGAGTGGTAAAGATAGGGGCAACTACCGTGAAAGAAAAATATGGCGAATTGCACAACCATTAAATAAAAATATATATAAAAATACCGGCTATAGTAAAAATTTTCTGGAAACTTCCTCTTTCACGTTTTACAACCTTAAGAGCTGTAATTATATTAGTACATCTGTTGCAAACATAGGGACCCTGAATTTAAATTTTTCTCAGCGAAAATTCTCAATTCGCAGAACGAAACTTCACATTTCACCGAATGGTAAAATACGATCATACACAACATACTTACATCTGATGAGAAGATATATTACAGGCATTAAAGAAAAAAGCATCACTCTATTCTGCACTACTAGCTTTCGATCTAACCAACTGTCCGCCTAATGAGGAAATTTTTTGGAGGCCGCAATGCCCTCCCTTGATCTCCCATCGAAGTGCTCCGTAATTGCAAAAGACGTGTTTAGAAGCTAATTTATTAACTTTAACTGACTTTTAAGAATATTTTTCACAGAAGGTCACATAGAAACTGCTACAGAAGTTAATAACTAACAAAAAAAAAAGGGAGCCATAAATTAAGAACATATAACTTTTACTTAAAAAGCCTTAATTTGCGATTAAGTAAACCAAAACACACACACACAAAAAAAAAAAAAAAAAGAGAGAAAGGAAATAAAATAATAAATATGTAATTATAACAACAACCAGTGGCGTACTCAGGGGGTGGGCTGATAGGGCTGCAGCCCCCTCTGAAATTTTCAAAACAAATTTTTAAAGAGTAAGCTAAGTTTTTTTTTTTTTGAAAGCCCAAAAAAGTGAAAAGCTTTCAGAACAGATAATTAAAGTATAGGAAAATATTAAAATAAAGA
>JAXGGA010002086.1:0-115000 GCA_038373865.1 Uloborus plumipes | reverse complement strand
TTAGAAAATAAAATAATGTATGTTATTTCCAAATAAAGAATCTATTTATTTTTTGACCAAATATAGCGGAAGTAAATGAAAGGAAAAATAATTATTAAGATTTAATGTGTTTATAACGGATAGGCATCGAAAAAAAGGAAAGAAAAGCAAGTATTGACAATATCACTACGAGACAGTTACCGGGAAAATATATAAATTTTAAAGCAAGAGTTAAAACTTCATTTAAACAGCATTGTTAACGTGTTTTTGATGGGTTGGTCTCAAACCGCGAATGCAGATAGCCTTCAGTGCTATACCTGCCTCTACTTCAGCAGCAAACTGCAATTTTCTTTTCCTCATTTCTCTGATTTTGATGGCGTGTTAACGCCTTCGATAAAAATCTGAAGGAGTTACGCCAGGGCTTTTTCAGACTCTAATTTTTTAGTCGAAAGCCTTCTAATCACAACTTTCCTCAGTTGCTGGGCCCATTATCAGAACCAAGAAAAGATTTCCCCACTTTCCGATTTTCAAGGTGTTCGTCTGGGTTAATAACGGGGTCTAGTTCGCCATCTCGGGTGAATTCCCTCTGAATCCAGGCCACTCAGCGCGGACAGCGCTCGCTTCAACTGTTCTCGCTTTTCGCAATGGTGGAGGAAGTGACGAAAAGGACAGCGAAGTCAACACTGGAGAAAAATAGACGTAAAGATTCTTCTTTTTTCCTTTGCCTTCAATTTGATTTTGGTGCAGTCGACCTCATTTCAGCCCAAATTACATAACTAATGTTTTTATCTGTTTATGCGCAAATATATTTATTCCATATTTTTTTTTGCAATATCCTGGAAAGTAATTTATAACATCTATCTCACATTTTACTAGATATTGCTGGGAAATATCATTGACAAGATTTTTTTTTCTTATTCAACTATCAGTTAAATTTCTTCATTCTCATGTAATACAATCAGTTTTGATTTAATAAATTACAGATCAGGGGCTCACCGTGAACTAAGTATTTGAAAAAATCTATTCTGAGAAACGACATCCCACAATTGAAGGTTTTTTTTTTCGTAAATGACTGTTAAAGATGATTTTCTTGGAAATAGTCAAATTTGGTCTTTACCGAGTACCTGGGGATCAATTCCAACTTGGTGGTACCAGAGTTTTTAAACCTATAGTTGACATAACACTAGTTTGTTTCGCACAGTGTAAGACATCGTGCACATGTCGCAGTGGATATGCATCCGACATTGCGATTAAACTCGGCTTTTTAAAAGTCTATATGCACAAAAAACAAGATTTAGTCTAGAAGATGACTTTAACGGACGTGCTAATCTGTCCAAAGGTAGAACAATAACGTGTTTGTTCATTCACTATGCATCATACTTGGAATTACTTTGAACTTCTGAGTTTCTGTGTCTGACATTTAAAATCTATCCCCATTTGCCACTGGCGCTGTTTTACAGCTAAGTTGTCCCGGTCTTCGAAATGCATTTTAAGTCTCCAAAAAGTATTCCAAGTATTAAAGCTCATTTTTTTATGATGTTGATATGAATTCCGAAAATGAGCAATTCATGCTTTAAGTTTATATGCGAATAATAATACTCTAGGTTACCCAGACTTGGTAAATTATTTCATTCAGACATCGCCCTCAGCATATGTAACGTGTTCAATGAATCACACTAATAGACTTTTATCCGTTGTCCCTCACACGTCATTTCCGACGCTTCATACAATTTATGAATTTCTGAGCTTCAATTTTTTAAAGTTCGCATTTATCAAAAAAAATTTAAACCATTAAAAAAAAACACGTTTAGTTTTCTTAAGAATTAAAAACAATATTTCTGAATTTTTTTCAGCAATATATACTTATTAATTTTGCATTTTTCCAGCTCTCAGTTTGTCGAGATTTTCTATTAAACTTTCACCTACAAAATCCTACTGAGAGACAAAAGAAAAAAAAAACTACAAAAGTTTCAAGTCCTCTGCAACTACTAAAGTTTTACTTACTTTATAATAGTGCGTGGTAAAAAATGAAATGCCTACATTTTCGTAAAAGTTTCATGGTTCAAAATCTCCAACCGCCTTTTTTTCTGTCGAACTTTTTTGGAGGGGAAAAATATATATTTCTAACTGGAAAAATTAAAACTTATTCAATGAATAAAGTTTTTATTCGTAAAATTTACAATTATTGCATAAAAAGTTTTACGTTGAAAATAAAACGAAAAAGGATTTTTTGTTTGAAAAAAAAAATGCTTGCGGTTAAAATTGCAAAGAGAAAACAGTAAAGGAGAAAGAAACCATCATGTTGTACTCTTAGAGAAACAACGAATAAAGCAGATTGCATCATAATTTTTAAAAAAACAGCAATAGCTTATTAATAATCACAAAACCATCTTCAGGTGTTGGTATCTTATACAACAACCGGAAACGCGATCATGTCCTAACACCCCAAGACGAAACTTAATCAGCATTACCGATTACGGGAAAAAGAAAACAAAAGCATCTTAATGCTTAACGCAACAACCTTACCGATCTTATCAATTTAAAGCGATATCAAATGCTTTCTTCGGAAGTAAAAAAAAAAAAATCGGAAGCAATCCCCTCGGAAAAAGTGGTTGCAGTTTCCCCTAATAACACTTTTTTTGCCATCGGAGCAAGTCATTGTCATCGGCACAGAAGCGGAACTAAACGCCGAGTTTCGCGACCGGGCTGACAACAGGCGGAGTGGGAGGGGCGTGGAGATTAAAACGTAAAACTGTTCTGCAATAAAGCTTAAAGATCATTGTCGAGTTGTAGATATTATCGGCTGCTCTCGGGACAACACTGACCCACCGAGTTCGCTCTTCGGAAAGGATAGTTTGTTAATTTTGAACTTTTTGGATTACCCGAGAACTAGGAAGAGTATGCCGGGATCTATCGCTCGCACCAACTCTTACGAAAATGGACATTGTGGAGAAAAATTAAAAGGTAAGAAATATACTGTACTACATCAATAAGATGAAAATGAATTTTATTAGAATAGTCCGAAAGATGTATGAACAGTTCATACGTTAATTTTTTTGCAAAAGTTAGTTTTGAAAAGTCGTTTTTAGATGAATTGAACCAGTGATAAACAAAAGGAATCCAAGTACGAAAAGTACAAATTTAGCAATAGCAAATGCAAATAGAATAAGAAACTCTCCGAAAATGTTTGGCAAGAGATAATTTTATCAACTCTCGTTGGTGAGGCTATACATCATGATATGAACAAAAAATGTAATTGAAGTCTACCCAAGGCTTGAACTTGGCATGCATTTTACTCTAAACTTTAAAAAGTTCACTTACATTTCTTTGCTTCTCACTGCTTCAGATGAAACAGTCACTTTTTTAAAACATCCTCCCCCTCTCTTTAGAAAAGAAAAAAAGACGATAAAATGCTGTACTTGCCCACTTAATAGATGGATTCGTTTACTCAGTTGCTGTAGCGTTTTCTATTTACACCCCCCCCCCCAAAAAAAAACCTAAAAATGGTACCCTAAAAATGCCCCCAATTTCTTTAAAAAAATTAAACTTCTTGAACTTTATACGATCACAACCGAAAATTTATCATATACATACATGTATAAAGTTAGAATATTTCGCGAGGCGTAAATTTTTGTGAATACAATGGGGCTCGCGCACTAAAAGCACTCTTTTTTGCAATTTGTCGCTAAAGTAAGTGCTTTTACAGTATTTAATACGTAAAGTACCCAAACATGTACTACAAGAGTTGACATCTTTAATGCAAAACTGACAATATTTCAACAGATGAATTGAGCAGTCATGTACAAAATTATAGCATTATATTTAACACACGTAAATAATAAAGAATATTTTTGGAATTTAATTGTTTTTTTAAGTTAAATTTTAATATGTAAACATTAGCACGCTTTTGAATTCAAAAGTAATTTTGACAATAATAGATTTAACATTTGATGGGAGTTATAAAGCTTTAAAACCACGAAAATAAAATTATAAAGTGGAATTATGTTGAATATGAAGAAAATTCAACCGCATGCAGTTTTTAGGGGCGTTAAAGCAATGCAAAGTTTGGAAAGAGTGGGGTTTTTTTTCATTAACTCTGAAATTAAAGTTCGATTGCTTTTAAAATACATTAAATTGTTAAAATACGTATTCCTTTACTATAGAGCAAGCTTAGTAAAGATTCGACGCAAGATGTAGATTAGTGTAAGAAACATAAAATATTCAAATTTTGTCTATGTAAATATTTTCTGTGTCTTCGTTTAAGAAAAAAGAAATAAATAACAATATTAATGCTTAAAAGTTATGGCGAATGCATTATTCTGCAAAGTCATTAAAACTCTAATACCTGTTCCATTCCACAAAAAGATGCATCCAGATGAATAAACGACAGCCAAAAATCTAAATATTTTATCTATCCAACAACTGGAGCGTTCAGCGTCATAACATGACTTGGCAATGTGCGCTGAATGCAAAGCACGCAACTGATACAGATCTAAATGGTAACTTCTTATGTTTATTAAATAGCTGGATGAAAAAATGAAGCATTGTCACAAATTAATAATTTGTTTCAGCAAGAATAAGAGAATATTTTACCGAATACTAGATTTCACCATTGTGAAATATGTTGCCTTCGTTTCACATCTCGGAAATACGGCCCTATATTTATCTATGATATTTGTGTAGAGGCGATACTTTAATGTTGAGATGGTCTTATTCATTTAGAGTGGAAGGAAATTATGGGAAACAAAAGAAGATCTCCACATCTGAAGGCAGCCGATATTGGTATTGATTTTTATATTGGATTTAATTAAATGAAAAAAAAAAAACTTTTAATTTTTGAAACTTTCAGACTTAAAGTTACTGGCTGTACTTTCTTATGTTTTACTATTGTAGAAGGAGAAAAATGCCGTTTGTGATTCGTAAAAATTAATGAATCAAGCTCGTTATTTTCAGAATAAACTATTACGTTGCTCCAAGAATCTAATTAACTTTCTTGCTCATGCCACTTTCAGATACAGTTGCTGCGTTTTTCAAAAATCTATTTAGTTTTGTAAAATATTAAAACTTTCGTTAGTTTTAGACAAACCTACAATATTCCTCCGAGAATCAAATTAGTGATCTAAATGACTCATGTCATTTTCAGACAAACTTACAATACATTCCGCTGAGAAACAAATTGTCTAGCTGAAATGTTTTATTAATGTCATTTTCAAACAAACTTACAATATGTCCCGCAGAGAATAAAATTAGTTTTCTAAAATATTTCTCACTCTTGTCATTTTCAAACAAACATACAACATTCCTTTAAAAATTAAATTAGTTTTTTGTAAAATGTTTTCACTATCGTTACTTTCAGAAAGACTTACAATATCCCTCTCGGATTTAAATCATTTTTCTGAAATAATTTTACCCAACTTACAATTCATTTGTTTCTAAAATATTTTTTCTCTTGCTAGTAGATAAATTATTAAAATCAGTATCATTTAAAAATATTTAGTTTTTTTACTCCTAATAATGAAATTTAAAAATAATTTAGAGTCCTAGATTATTCCTTTTTTATACCAATTGCAAAATGTACTCAAATATGTTAATTTAGGAAACTCCTTTTAATAAAATTTGTTTACTTTTTTTAAGATTGTTTTCCTCATTTTCATTTATTAATAGCCATTTTTGCATCAAAATTGAACTACTGCAATGGCATTTTCTTTATCCGTGAATTGTGATATAATTTGAGGAAAAAGTTGCAATAAATTATGGAAAATATTTTTGACCATGAGAAATGTAGGTCATGAGGAATATAGGTCATATAGAGTCCAAATATTATGGAAAATATTTGAACTTTATTTATACCAGCGGGTGACCGAGCTCCGCTCGAGGAAAACAGGTATCGAGGCTAACTCGAAGATTTAAATTTTCAATTGTGATTTATCAAAACAATATATGCCATAAGAAAATTTGTGAAACCATTGGTGAAAAGATAACCGGTTAAAGTGCACCATTGTAAACTATTCTAAACAAAGTTAGAGTTTGGAAAGGGAACTATTCCACACAAAGATTAAGTTTGAAAAGTCATAGGAAATAAAATGTAATTGATAATAAAAAAACTATACAATTAAAGAAATGGTACAAAGTGAGCAGTGTAAAGATTGAAGTGTGTTGAAGTTCAATATTTTTGACAAATTTATTTAGAAAAACCAAAACCTCGTGATTCCTCGTGGCCAAAAACCCCAGACCCCCAAGTTTACCGGAGTTAATTAATTCTGGGGCGATTTTCGACTTGGCAACCATTCCTCGTATTATCCCTAACGTGTACCAGGGGACCGAGCCCGCTCGGTTAAAAAAAAAAAGAGGTTTGTAAACTCGTGTTTTTTTCTAAAGTGCGAAGTACTTATTTAGATAAACTTGAAAAGCATTTTTGAGTCTTTGGTTGCAATTACGCATTCAAAACAGCCGTAATTTATTTTAAAAAACACAACCCTATTTAATCCATGCTCACCGTAAAATCACACCTAATTTAATTTCATTTGGCGCGAAGGCGCGGTAGGATTTGATGCGAATGGATGCAGAGTCTCTGCTCTCCAGTACGCATTTGGTTCCAGTTGGTTTTGACTTTCACTTCACTTCACACTCCAGGTCCCCCCCCCCCCCGTACATACCACAACTCGCTTTTTAACCGGGATGGGGCCCTGAAGAGCCCTCTGTTCATTTTTAACCAGGCCCAAGGGCCGAGTAAACCCTTGGCCCAGCACACCCCAGAGGTTTCGTTTCACTTGGAGGATTTTGTGACCACGAACATTTTTAACGTCCCCCAGCAACCATTAATGAAGGCGGTGGATCTTTGATCGGCGGCTCGATCGACCCGAGACCCTCCGGTTACGAGTCCGACGACTAACCGATTGGACAACTGCGGCCTCAGGCCCCTATTTTGACGAGCCGACGCATCAAGATTACCACTTAGGATCCAGCGCGTTTGTGAGGATTGTCTTTTCTGGCCAGTTATCGCTTTTTGGTAACTTTTTACGTAAATTAACAAAGCTTGGCAATGTCCCGAAACTTTGCTCTGGTAACCCTAATTCCTCAACAATGAAAAATGAAAGTGAAAGTTAATAAGTTGGATCCAAAGTGGTGAAACTTAAGCTTGATGCGTCGGCCTGTCTATATAGCGGCTCTACCGCTGCCCATACCCAATTCTAACTTTATTTTGATCGATCTCTTTTAAATTTCAAACCAATAACAATTCTAACATGTTGCCAAAAATTATTTGTTAAATACCATAAAAACATAAATTTAAGCTGATGTGATTAAATATGAAATCCATTGTTAGCACGCGGTTGCTATGAAACGGTAACAATAAGAGAAATCATAAAGAAAATGGCGTAGTAAGAAATCTTCTCAAACATTTAATGAATCCTATCTGTAACTCCGAACTTTTCGACCGTAGCGCTTCAAAACCGACGCCAATCGATTCTCCGTGGCCAAAAACCCCAGACCCCCAAGTTTACCGGAGTTTATTTATTCTGGGGCGATTTTCGACATTACAAACATCTCTCGTATTATAGTATAGGATACGTATATCGAACCATGATGCTTAATGAGTTTTTTTTTTTTTGAAATTCCAATACCACATTTTAAATATGTTTTTCAATTCAAACGTATTTGATTTAGAAAATTTGATCAATAAACAGGTCTTTTAACAATAAATAAGCAGCCATTACATTTTAAACACAATTATTATAAAACACATTTTTTTATTTCAAATAATTTTTATCGGAGCTTACGTAAACAATATTTATGCTGTCTTCATTAATAGTCAGAGAGAATTTGTGTTTCAATTATTTAGTTTTACTATCAACAGTAAAAAATATTTATACAAGTGCAACAAATGCAGTGGTTCATAACTGACAGAAAGTGGTTGCTAGAGTCGGTGTTCGACGTGCAAAATGTGCAGTTATTCCATTCGTTTTAATTTATTATGAGAAGAAGATATTAATTAATAGCTAGGAATTTATTCAAATGCACACACGTTTGAATATGCATTGAATAGCATTTAGTTTCAGCTTATCTAGATTATCGTTATTTAAACATGTTTATTTCTCATCCGTAGCAAATATACCTCTCTGCCAACACACAAGCAGGTTTTTATTATTACCACGAGCGTTGCTAAGTAAATCTTTATTCGAGCAAACAAGATTCTTCGAAGGTTAGCTTAACATTCATAAGATATTGCACATCAGATTATTTAGCTCATTATTCATAAGATATTGCACGGATCATTTAGTTTAGCATTCACAAGATTTCGCGGTGATCATTTAGTTTAGTATTCAAAAGATTTTGCGGTGATCATTTTGTTTATTAGTCACAAAATGGAACTCAAATTATTGGATTTAGCATTCTCCAATGAAGCTCAGCTAATTTTGTTTACCATTTGCAAGAAATTTTAGCTGCAACGCGCCTCTATTATTCAGTTTTTTAAAAGTATTTTTCCCAACCTAGTTTCATATATTCATTCACCTCTACATCCGCATACTCTCTATTTTTATCGACAATCAAAACAAAGTGGTGCTGTAAGTTCTTCAAATGTTTTGTGATAAGAAATTTTCCAGCTCGGTCTCAAGACAAAAAAAAAAGTCATTTTGATTCGAACTTAGAGGACTCGGTTAAAGAAATTAAATTTGAAAATTTATCAAATTTTCATTTCTCTAACGTTTTTTTTGTATACAAGAACTGCTTGGCGACTTTTCATTTGAGCACTTTATGTTCGAGCATTTTTCACTGGCTAAGAAGTCAAAAACATGCTCAATTGCTCATGCTAAGAATCTATGCAGCGGTTCTCAACACTTTGAAAGGGGGAGGAGGTCCTATAAATAGGTTTACCTAATGGCAAATGTCCCCCAAAAAAGTTTAGTCTAAAAACCAACTAGATATTACATTCCTCCCTTAAACTAAGAAAAATTAGAAATTTTTTTAAATAATTTAAATCATTCAGACATATAAAGCACTTCTTTTTGATAATTTCCAATAAAAACAAGAAGTAATCTATGACAGCGTTGACATTATTTATTGCTAAAAATTTGTATAATATTGGGCACAGTATACGCAGTTCGCATCATAAGTGGTGCTTTGGGTTATTACCTGAAATTTTCAAATTCGCAACTTTTTTTTTGTAACTAATCGCAAAGGATTATTAGTAGTTAGATTTGTGGGTCATATGTTTTTTTTTAATAATTTTATTTTGTAACTACACGAATCCAATCCCTGAACATTGCTTTACCAATGAAACATCTCACTTTACTCCGTTGGGGTAAACTAGCCCGAGGTTGGGAATCGCTGAAGTAGAGTGAGAGTTGTTTACTTTTGACCTGGCCGAAAACATAAAAATGTCATTGATTTTCAAGGGTTCTCCCAATGCTTAAATTTACTGTTTTAATGAAATTGTTCACGCTCTTTTTCCTTTTTGACTCGATATATTGAGAGCAAATTATTTTACTTTTTATGCTTAATTTAATTGGTGGATTACTTTACATTGTAATGGAACTTTCTATTCTATTTCCTGACTTGTTTTATTCATTTAATAGTAGTTTGCATTTTAATGGTTTGATTATTTTTTAAACGGAATATTTGGTTTTTAGCCTACTTTCCCGTTAAAGATAAAAGAAAGACGAAAAAAGCATTAAAAGAGGCTTCATGCGTCTAAAAATATCGCCAAGTCCGAAAAATAAGTCAAAAAGAAATAAAAAATTAAAATAAGTATCGAAAAATTAAAAATTGGAAAGTAGGGCATTGATATGGGGATTTTGTGCGTCGGTCGGTCTGTCTGTCACCCCTAATAACTTTTGAATGAACATTCCGATTTGAACAAACTTTTTTTTTGTTGGAAAGATCTCGGCGAGTACTGCTCATTCCCATATTTGATTTTTCAATTTGAACAATTTTTGGTTCAACTTTGAACCGTTCAAACAACCTGTCCCGCGACACTTACATTTTAGTGAACAGTCCGATTTGAACAAACTTTTTTTTGTTCGAAAGATCTTATCAAGGATACTTCATTCTCGTATTTACATTTCCGATTTGAACAATTTTTCGTTCAACATTGAACCGTTCAAACAAGCTGTCAACCCCAAAAACTTTTGAGGGAACAGCCCGATTTAAACAAACTTTTTTTGTTCGATGGATCTCAGCAAGGATACTTCATTACCATATTTAAATTATCAGTGTGAACATATTTTCGTTCAACATTGAACCGTTCAAGCAATCTTTCCCCACCTAATAACTTCTAAGTGAACAGTCCGAATTGAATAAAAAAAAATTTGTTCGAAAGATCTCGGACAGGCTCATTCCCATATTTCGCTTTTTGATTTGAACCATTTTTCGTTCAATGTTGAACCATTCAGAAAAAAATGTAACATTAGCGCCTACGGGGAACTTTAAGTTGAATGTTGATCCTGAACTTAAAGGCGGATTTCCTTCAAACTAACTTTGTAAGTAAATGGCTTTGATAATTATTGTATGTAAAGTACTTTTCTGAATAACCTTCTGTGAGGACTCTGATACCGACTCCGACTCCGCAAACAGGGCAGAAATGCAAACTGAGAAAAAAATAACTGACTGTGCAGACGATTTTTTGTTTATATATTTATTCGTTTTATTTTATGTAATTTTTTTTTTTTTTTTGTAACAAAAATTTTTTCATTCACGAGAGCACTTTATTCTTTATTTATATTTAACAACTGGAACGGATTAAAATTGAAATTAGAGACATTTTATGAACAAACGAGTTTTTTTTTTAAACGAGAAATAACGAAAAATATACATTGTCAAAAAATTTTTCCCACTTAACATATTGATTTTTTAAGCAAAATTTATAGGTATAGTTGAATTTCCAAAATCCATTTCAGATGATAATAAAATAAATAAATACAATAAAATAAAAATGTTGAAAATATGGTAACCGATAGCATGTTAATTTCGTTTTGTCAGTTAGCTATAATGATTTAAGATTTTTTTTTAAATCATACAAAATGAATTTATAAGTCCAACTGTACCATTAAATTAAGCTTTAAATATGCATTAATCTATTGAGAAAGTTCTCTTGCATAATATATACTTTGTATTTAAACATTTACTGTTTACCTTTAAAAATATCAGTCAGTTACCAGTGAAATTGCACTACGTTAACTGAAATAATTTATGTTAAAAAAATTCATTTTCTGTTTAATAGTGTTGCAAACTAGGGAAGCAATTTTTTGTTCGTACTAAATATTTCTTGTAATTAAACTCTCTTTGAGAGCCGGCTCCTCAAAAACATCGTAAATTACACAAGACGCTTACAGTAATTCGGACATAATACAACAATTCGGACACAATAGTAAGTGGAAAGAATGTAATTTTTACTCTCATTAATTTCCTACACCTCATTTAATTCCCGTAATGCACGAGTATTACGTTCATAAATCAATCACTCGAGTTCACTTTCTGTCGAAAACTTTTCCTAATTGCAGCACGTTTCGAACAACAAGCGTCTCAAAAGCGCAAAGTCAACACTCAACCTTGAACATAACATGATCTGGAAGCTTAGTCTCCGCAGATCAGTTACACTCAGAAATGTACAAGCGCACACACATGGAAAAGCAAATCCCTCTGTTTACATCTTTAATGCGGAGATCGAACAAGGGGTAGAGCACCCAAGTGACCCGCATGCTAACTTGCGTGTCATTTGGGCCAATCGGTCAAGGGATTTTGTGTGTGGAAACGTTGGGGCTCCCAGAAGCAGTTTTCACCCCTTTTCGACGAAGAGAAAATTTGACAATTACATCCTCAGATGACAAGGTCGCTTTTAGAACTTTTTTTTGTCTTGTAGATAAATTATTATATAACTCAAAATGTTAGCTCTGTAGAGCTAAACTTTTTTTTCTCTTTTTTTATTGTTAATCATGTTTCTAAAAAATTTTTAACTCATATTTTTAAGACAGAAACATTAACAAGGATTTAAGAAAATACCAATAGTATTTCATTGAATGTTTTGATCTCTAAAGCAAAAATATCGCAGCTATTCATAAATTCCATTTAAAACGATCAAGTTAGCAAGAGCAAAATTTTTTTCTGAAACAAAATGCAGGAGAAAGAAAAACAGAGGTGTTAAATTACATAATCACATGTGACTTTAAAAAATATTTCCTGAAAACAAAGAACGAAAATAATAGCCTTACAAACATTTATATTATTAAAATGTTCTAGCCCTTTCACCTGTTTCCACCACTGCTATCCCTCTTCCCCTCTTCCAAAAAGTAAAACAAGCAATTAGCGCAGACAATAATTAAATTAAAAATAGCAGATAATTTTAAAAACACTGCAGTGATACGATACTTTAGTTGAAAAAAATTAGGATAGTAATGATGATATTAGTAATGATAATAACAATAATAACTGCAGAGGAAGATTTAATAAGATGTTATCAAACAAGCAAATGTTTTTTTTTTTTTAAATCAGGCACAGTAAAGTCAAATGCAAGGAGTCGCACCACTTTTACAATAAACGATACAACTCTGCATAGAAGGGACCATTTGTGTATCACATGGTAGGAAAAAAAAGAGAATATTGCACTATCACCGTCCACTGTATCTCGGATGGTTTAGGAGAAAAGAAAATTTGATTCACTATTTCTTCTTTTTATTACCTCCACTTGTACATGCGTGATTGCGTAATATACTTCTGTGGCTTGGTTCTAAAAGGGCCTAAGTCAAAAATATTAGTTTCGAGAAAAAAGCGATGAAAGATATTTGAGATTTTTTAGAATGCTATAACTTTCTTATATTAAGATTCCCATTATTATTTTTTGGTATTTGTTTATTGTGAAGAAACATTATTTATCATATGAAATTTTTTATATATTATATAAATTATATATATTATATATATAAATATATAATATATATAATAATTTAATTAATATATAATATAAATATTATTATATATTATATAGACATTGGTCTTTGTAGAATTAGAGATATACTAAATTGGAAACTTTTGATGTAAATAACACAGAATGTGAACAAATTGACATTGGCCCTTTTAGAACCAAGCCACAGACTTGTATGTCCTTCCTACGACTCATCCATTCTTATTCAGATGTTTTTAGGTAAATACAGAAGTATTAAACCGTAAATAGCTAGATAACTGAATAAAAATTTACACAAATGTTTATTAGATCTAGCACTTAGCAGTGATTAAGAAATGGATAGTTTTTTAATAGTTCCGGATATCACAGTGCAGATTTCTAAACACAAAGCAAACAAAATTCTCTGTCATTTAAAAACAAGAAACGCGCATTTTGTTAATTCAGAAATTTTTATAAAGAATTACACTCGCTAAAATAATTGAAAACAGATTAATTTCTGCACATACCCAGTTTGATTTAATCTCATTTTAAAGCTTCAGAATAGATAATGGTATGCCTACGAAATATACTAGAGATTTTTTTTAATAGAGTGATATATAAATACAATAAGATAATCTAACTTAGACAGAGATGTCGTTTTTTCAATTCAATAAGCGTGAAAACAAATTACTGACATTTTAACATTTGCTTTAACCCTTTGTGTCCTAAATTAACTTATCAATGATTTTTTTACTTATTTTTTTTGGTTTTTTTAGTTGAAAATACATCAAAAAACATATTTATCGGGTAAATTTTTTTTTTAATTTTTGGAGGTCTAAGGCCCCTACCCCTTAGGGCACCCAAGAAAACTGTTTCCGATGGCAGGTAACATCTGTCGGCTTCTCAGCGAAGTACAAGGAGTGGTGCTTAAAAGCTTCAGCATGATTACAGTCATTTAGGATTCATAATACTAAATTAATATAAGCGGGACTTCTGAGTCTCGTCTGGGCATAAAGGATTAAAAGAGCCAAATTTTGAGAGTTATTCTGTAGTTAACGATGGCATTTTCTCTCTTTGTTTTCAGTCAAAGCAGGAAAAAATGGATTAGTGGATTCTATGGGGCATCGCCTTACGTTGGTATGGAACAAAAAAGTCCCTAACTCTAACTTGGAAAAGTTCAAGAGGAAAATAGAAGAAAAATACAACGTTCATTTCGGTAAGTAAATTCCTGTCATTCGTAACATAAACAATAAATAAAAACCTGCTCTTCATCTTCATCTTTAAATAATTCTTCAAACATGTTTGTTACATCAAAGCGTATATAACTCATCATTTCTGTACCTCAGAATCAGACTAACGTAAGTCCATTTTTGTAATTTTTCAGGAAAGGGGAAACACGATTGTCGGAAGCATGCAAAGGATGGGACTCGCGTTTTTTTAATGCTGATAAATAATTGTGAAGGAATTTGTTTTATTGAATACCATTCGCATGGCTCGATGCGGAATAAGATTCTACATACAATTCACTAATAAAGTGAAAATCGCCATCTTTAGTCTTACGTCGTTCTGGTTCTGAGGTACAGACTTTATGTTGGAATGCCTTTCTATGAAGTAACATCGTATTTTCCCGCAACCCTACATATTGTTCTACCCGTTAATATTTTTCCATGTTCCAAAATTTTGCAAGTTCTTAAAAATATAATTTGTCGTCAGTAAAATTGTTCGATCTAGAAAGATCCTAAAAGAATAGAAACGTTTGTAAAAAGAGTCCATAATCGCACGAGACAATACTTGGACAGTTAAAATTCAAGTACAAGTCAAAATAATTTATTGCTAACAGTAACACGTATCGGAGTTGTACTATCGCTGTACACACTAATAGATATATGACTAATAGCCATTAAATTGAACCGCTTTTTTCAAAAACCAGGGAAAAGACAAAAATTCTCATTTTGAGAAAACATATATTGCATGTTGGGGTGCTATGAGATTAAACAATTCAATCGCGATTACAACACTTTTTACTGAAAGAAATATATCTAAATAAAATTTGTACATATGCATTTCAGGTTAAAATGTTGTTACCTTTATTGAATTTTTTTAAGATAAGATAAAAATGCGTTTCCGAACTCTTAGAGCTTGTTTATTGACGGGTTTTTGAAATGAACTATTCAATTCACTTAATTTGAGGCATTTTGAAGTGCAAATAACAGTAAAAAAATAAGTTATAAATAATTATGGAAGTACATAATTACTTTCATTTAATGAATTGTTTTAATTACATTTGGTGATGTTTGTTTGCAGCTAGAACAAATAAATTTCAAAATATCTGCTATATAACGTAACAATACACCTTGACTTATAAGAAAACCCGTGTGCACAATTTGAATAGAAATAGTTGTGATCTCAATACTTTATTTTTAACGATCAAGCGAAAAGCTCTTCAGGGTATGTTCTAAAACTAAGCAACATTTAAAAATAATATACAGGAATACAAAACCTTCTAATTCTCTTAAATAACATGCTTCAAAGAATTTGCAGTTTAAATTACTTTTAAACAATGTTTTTAACAGACAGTGACTTCAAATACACTTTAAACCTAATAAATGATAGTAAATTCAACAGCATGGAAAGAAACATTTTCCTGACTTGCATAAGTAGCAAGGTTTATCGGTGCGAAAACATGAATACTTGATTGAAAAGATTCAAAGCTTTTATGTTAAACATATCGTTTGTAAATAATCGATGCAACTGAATGCTTTCTGTTTGAACTTTAAGTAGAATTTGAAAAAGATAAGGCAATATTTTTAATTTAATAAAAATTGACTGGATTGGATCTATTTACCAAACTTATGCATTTTGCGTATGTAATGGTTATGTCGAAATAGCAACATTTGTAGTAAATATATTATGAAATCATTTTCTGTTTACTTTTTTTCCACTATGCTTTAGTAATTCTCTATCTCGTGCTTCGCTTATATTTTAGATAATTTTTTGCTAAGTTTTATTTAAGTGAGGACGAGTCCAACCTTCTTCGATTTTAGACGTTATAATTACCTCCTAATTATCTTTATGAACTTTTCATTTACAAGTTTTCAGTTGCATGGAATATTTAGCAACAAATGTTCACTTACCTACTTACACTTGCAATAGCTCAATACCTCCATCTCTTAACTGCTAAGATGTAACAATCAAAAAAAAAAAAAAATACCCCTGTACGTTTTCAGTTTGGTGCTCTTATTGCATTAGGACCATTAAACGAAAGAGCCGCCATTTTTTTCCGCACGTGACTCTCATATATTTCATTAAAAAATAGTGATTTTAAAAAGTAAGCGAAATTTTCTAGGTTAAGAAATCATAAACCGGTGTGGCATTTCTTTTTCAAAAAACTTTGTTTATCACCTTTTGAAATTACTTCTTTTTATGAAATATATATATATGATTGTCCCGTGCGGAACAAGGGTGGCAGTTTCATGGAATGGCCCATTAGATTACTACTAATAGGGGATTCCAAAAGTATAAGAGCACTTTTCCACTTAACGATACGACAATGATAAATCGTATACGATTGTCGTTATCCGATATTTGCATACGCGAAATACATCACCAGCTGCTATTTGCTTTTCCACCTCCTGATTTAATTAAGATTGTGTCTTATCTGTTCGAATTATACTGTTTATCGGACCATTCTTGTTGGGTAAGATCCGCTATACCTTTTAAATTGGGCCGAAATTCATTTATTTCTTTGCCTTTTTTTAAGAGACCTTTTGCATACGAAACGATATCGGTTGAATGGAAATTCAAAACAATAGACGACACAATAGTGCATTTATTGTTGTATTATTACAGGTTGATTTTCACCGTTATCGTGTCGTTAAGAGGAAAGACGATCTGAAGCAGCTGCGTTTGCGACTTTTTAATTCATGTGGCTACTACGTAACTTTATTCTTTTGATTTTGATTTTAATCCTGATGTCAGATTCATTAATTTACACAGCATTTTCGTAATTAAAAACGTTCCGCGAAGTGACGAAAGATTTAGATCAATTAACGCCTGGATGGACTTTGGCGGGTTTGCCTCGTTCTCAATTAATGCTTGTACATGCTTTAACAGAATATTACAAACTATTCAATCGAAAGTTGTAATAAACTTACAAACATCGAGTTAAAAGAACTGTTTGCCATAAATCCTATTTTTAACCGACGAAAACACGGAGGAGGTTCTCTAGTCGACCGGTATATATATTTTTTTAATGTATGACCACGCATAACTTTTTACTTAATAGTCCGATTCGGACATTTTTTTTTGTTTGAAAGGGTACACTTTCCTGGTGGTCCCAATGTCTCATGATGCGGGGTTTGAGACCGGAATACTGAAGAAATTGAGAGAAATCTTCAGAATTCCGTTCATGCTCATACTCTTTGCGCATCATGAATGGAATTTGATGTGCACACTCTTTGCTATGTCGCTCGCCGATAGAGTGGCTTTACGGTAAAGACGCTGGGCTCTCATTGGCAAGAGCATCAGTTCGATCCTCGAGATAGTCGGTGGATTTTCAAGCTGCAGAAAAAAAATGCAGCGTCTGCGTCATACGATTATGCTGCATGAAAACCGCAGTTTTACTGATAGAAAATATTTAGTCCTAATGTCCCCAATTTTTTAAAAAATATATTTCCAGGCTCCTATCAGATCCCATCACCTTAACTTTTAAAGGTTAAATTTAGTGATGCACTAATAATGAATCGACAGTAAATATCCACTTTGCAGATTAACCTGTTGGCCATTTTTATCCATATACTCGGCTGAAAACTTGTATTTTAAACATGCTTTAATTAAAACCCAGAAATTAACACAATTTTTTTAGTGGCAATCGTTTAAAATTTTGGACGCGTTAATAAAGTGAGATGAAGCGTCATGATGGCAACATGACACTCTTCCGGGTATACATTTACACTGAAAAGAATGAAATAAAAATAAAATTTTATAAAAAAAATTAAAACCGACTTCAAAAACGCAGCCGAAAATTGCTCTAAAAAGTAAAAAATAAATTTATTCTTTGAACACCATCGATACTACTTTTAAACATGAGTTTTGAAGTTGGTGTCGAAACAGTTAATAAAATCATTCGTGCCCATTCTTCGGTTACATGTTTCATAATAAAAACAACCATAAATATTTCATAATCAATTTCAAGTGTTGTTTGAGAGGAAAAATCAATCAAATGGTACAATCAATGGGTACGAATGATTTTAATAACTGTTTCGGCACCGACTTCAAAACTCATGTTTAAAAGTAGTATCGATGGTGTTCAAAGAATAAATTTATTTTTTACTTTTTAGAACAATTTTCGGATGCGTTTTTGAAGTCGTTTTACTTTTTTTAATGAAATTTTATTTTTGTACTCATAAGTAGAAGCAGTTGTTTCAGTTAAATCATTAACAATAAGATAACTTTCTTGCAGGTTCTTATTGGGACTTCCACAAATGGAGCACTGAGAACTACATAGATTTTTGGGAAGAAGTTTGGAATCATCTCGGTGTCATTACCTCGAGGCCTTACGAAGAAGTGAGTAGATTTTCAGTTTACTGCAGAAGTAATGGATTTATTTTACATGTCTTTTCAGCTGACAAATTTTGATTTTTGCTGAATTCTATTGGAGTAAATTTTAACAATATGGGGTAACTTCTAGACATAGCTCCAGATAGAGGACGTGATATTCATGGTCATTAGAAAGTGATGAATGTAAGCCTTGAAAAGAAGAAATGATCATCCTTTCCACCTCGAGGCTACAAAAATTAGAGTTTGGCAACAATGAAAAAAGAAAAGAATATATTTTAAAATTAAGATGAAATAGATTGTAAAACTTTTTGGCCACTTCTTGTAAGAATTTTCCCCTTTGAAATGTAAATAGTGTTAATAAACCTTTTTAATATAACCTTTTCTACTAAGATGTCACCACTTCAATAGTTTTAAGATACTGAGCAGACAACCGCCCATAAATTTACAAGAAAAATGTGTTACTCAGATGTAACAGAAAGCATTCTTAAATATATCTTTTGACACATTTTAGACAAATAATTTTTCCATGGTAGCTAAAATGATGGAAGTTAAAAAAGAACGTAAATAAAGCGCAAATTCTGAAAAGCTACAATGGAGCCTCTTATCAGTGCAAAAACCTCAGCACACAACATGACAAGTTGTGAACCAACGCCCAAGTTCTCTCACGGCTTTCATATTGTATTCTGAGCTTTTTATACTGATGAAGAAACTCTATTGCAGCCTTGAAATAGGTATAGGATGTATTTTATTCATAATTTGTGCTTTATTTACGTTGGTTTTTAAATTTAATCATATTTTAGCACAAAACTCATTTTATCATTTTTCATATAGCTTAAATGCATTTTCAATTTCTACCGAAAACCGTTTTTAATCCTTCAATTGCATTTTC
This sequence comes from Uloborus plumipes, assembly GCA_038373865.1. Taxonomy (NCBI): domain Eukaryota; kingdom Metazoa; phylum Arthropoda; class Arachnida; order Araneae; family Uloboridae; genus Uloborus; species Uloborus plumipes. The sequence continues at coordinate 95,699 of JAXGGA010002086.1, read as the reverse complement.
TAATTTCCTTTTGTCATTTTTGGAGCAAATTCCGAAACTACTTTTACTGCATTCCCTTCTAGCAATGACTTTAAATAACTAATTTATCTAAGCAGACAAATTTTCTTGTACGGCGTTTGAATTATCGGCACCAAAACTCGACCGTCAAACTCGTGTTACTGCACTCTGTAAAAAATAAGCTGTTGTTTTTACAGTATAATTCTATCAGCAGAGGTTCCAGTTTAAAACTGTAAATTCACAGTAATAAACTGTGAAACGTGCAGTTTTACAGTAAATTACTGCAAATCAGCAATTTTAGAGTCTACTACTGTAAAATTAGCAATTTACAGCAAAAGTACAGTTTATTACTAAAAAATTACAGTATTTTACTATATTAACTGCATTATACTGTAAAAACAACATCTATTTTTTACAGTGTAGTATTTATCAATGGTTAATTTAAATAAGTTATCAAAGGTTTACTAAAATCTTCTATTCATAGCTGCCTGAAAAATCTCGTTTTATTATTTAAACTGGATTCAAAAACAGTTGTTGCAGTTATTCCAGCTTTTTAGAAACATTAAAATTCTATGCAATACACCACCAACTCTGTCAGTCCATGGATCGAAATAACCGAGTGTATTGCATGTTCCTGCCTTAGCCCTTGCTTAGGGGTGTTTACTGACTGCTTAATTGTAATTCTATTTTCCTTTTCATTGTAAGTACCGGAAGTTTCAATACCTGCTTCAATATCCTTCGAATGCGCATTTTTTTTCTCGATTTCACCATTTAGGGGTTTTAAATTTTAATTATTTTCTCTCAGTAGTTTTATTAAAATATAAAACAGATCTAGTTTACTTTCATTATTAAGTTAACAAGATTCGTTAAAGAATCTTAATTTTAATAGGCAGCATATTTGTAAAGAAAGCACAATTCCGTACGTAAATTGCGTGACCTTTTTTAAATGAAAAAAATGTCAATAATTAAGAATAAAACAATGTCTTTCTTTTATTAAATAAAATTTCAAACATTGTTCAAAAATATTCTTCTTTGTTTCTTAACTTCAATTCATATAATTTAGACTACAAGCATAAAATTTCAAATTCTTACCTCCATTGCTGACAAAAAATTCCAACTTCTAAGTTCTATCTCGATCGGATACTAATACAAATCTATGTTCCTTTAATCGTCAATTTCATGCATTATTTAAAGAAAATTTCAATGAAACATACATAAAACTTTTACTCTTTACACATACATTAAATAAAAAAACACTCCAGTGAAATCGACGCAACCATCCTTCGCAAAATTAAGAAAATCGAATCCATGGAACTATTTTCAATTTTAATTTTAGTAGCTCAATTGCCATGGTTACGTTCTCTTCACTTTACTTCATTTATTTTATAAATTTCTTCCTTTGCTCGATGTCCATGGCTACATTCTCTTCACTTCATTTACTTTATAAATTTCTTAATTTTCTCATTGTCATGGTTATATTTTTTGCACCATCATTTCACTTCTATGCTTTCATAATCCTAAAACTAATTTTTTGATTTTATGTTGTTCCAACTTATATAAAAGATGTGTAAAGTTAAAAACTTGGCTTTCATTTTTATCAACTTTGGCAGGGATTCAAGTGAAACAGGCCATCGCAAATTACAATCGCTACTGGAAATGAATTACATTAGAACGTTTCTTGATAAAAACATCGTGACGTCAGCGTGACGTTTGCCTATGAAAAACGAGCTAGATAAAACGTCACAACCTACTTGGCGAATAAGAAGAGATCGCTGAGTGCTTGTGAGCTCTTATTGGCTCCACCCGTAGTGACGTCATGCCAAGTTAAGTTGATGATAATGTAATTCACTTCCAGTAGCGAATGCAATTCGAAGCGATCGCAGTGCTGTTTCACTTGAATCCCTGCCTTTGTCGCCTTTTAAACTAATTAATTCTTAACTTTTTTTCCTTTAATTATTTTATTTTTTAGCTATTTCTACGATACATTAAGGCAGGGATTCAAGTGAAACAGCACTGCGATCGCTTCGAATTGCAATCGCTACTGGAAGTGAATTACATTATCATCAACTTAACTTGGCATGACGTCACTACGGGAGGAGCCAATAAGAGCTCACAAGCACTCAGCGATCTCCTCTTATTCGCCAAGTAGGCTGTGACGTTTTATCTAGCTCGTTTTTCATAGGCAAACGTCACGCTGACGTCACGATGTTTTTATCAAGAAACGTTCTAATGTAATTCATTTCCAGTCGCGATTGTAATTTGCGATTGCCTGTTTCACTTGAATCCCTGCCTAAGCCTACTTTCATTCCTTTAAAAAAATTACGGAAAGAAGGATAAAATTCGGACCCTAATTGATCTAACTTTGTTAATACCATTCAAAATATTACAGTAAAATAGGAATGCTACAAATTAGCAATACTTACACACTGCAAAGTCAACATTAGTCTAACAATTTTTATTTCTTTTTAAATTTCAGGTGCTGGTGAAAACTGGTGATGGTTTTTTGGATAATGATTGGTTCAGCGGAGCGCTTTTTAATTTTGCCGAAAACATTCTAAGAATTAGAGATAACAGAGTGGCCCTCATATGCGCTGGTAATTTTCTGAAAATTCTTTAAAGTTTACCATTTTTTAGTTGATTCATAAAGAGTTCTTTTGACTGATCAATTTGTTTATAGTCTTTAAAATGTTTTACAAGATCCGGAATTAGTTTATTGTATTTGAAGAAAAATTCTAGTCATCTCAAATTTTTCTTATCAACATTATGTGTCTTTTAATGCAGAAAATTGTCACATAACTTTAATTATGAACGTAACTTTTTCAGAAGAAAAGTATTAGTTGAAATGATCAGTTATGTACAGAATTAAATACCTCGTGTATGTTCAGAAGAATTTTTTATTTTTAAAGTGTAGTTCATTTCATTTGGAAAATGAAATTGAACTGCATGAGCTATTTTTAATTTATCGGTAACGAGTAGTTCGTCATTGTTTAGCGAATGTAAAATGTATATGACACATTTCTCAAATATTAAGTCTTTATTGATTTGGCAATGACAAATTGCTACATGTTTTCCTTTTGAACTTCGATCGGTGGGTAGCCTTCTTTCGAATTAGCAGTCTGCCAAAGCCTCGCGTCCAGGGGCTATACTTGCTGGGATTTGCTGTTTCTTTGCCTAGAGGTCAAAGTCCTCCGTGTTCGCTAACGGTGACTGGTCCACGTTAAATATGTTCGTGGCCACAGCATCCTGCTAGTTCCCATTTCAGTAAGGGGTCAAACTCGTAACTGGAGAGTTCCAGGTTCTATAGCAGCCGGTATAAGTCCTCCTTGTTTGTTAATGGTGACCGGGGAAGGTTAAAATATGTTCGTAGTCACAAAAACCGCCCAATACCCACTTCAAATGAATACGTGTGGAGTGCTCGACCCCTAGTTTTAATTAATAATGTATAAACACGGAGTTATTGAAAGAAAAATTCTGCCAAATTTAAAATACCTTCCAATAAATCAAACGTTATATATTTTCAGATGAGCTGGGGAACGAAGAGTCTGTCACTTTTGCTGAAATGTTCAGAGAAGTGAAGCGGTATGCAGCTGCTTTTAGAGCCCAGGGACTGAAGAAAGGAGACACTGTCGCATGTAAGTGATCACAATATATTAAAGCTTTGTTAACAAGATTTAGCTTGTTTTTGAGAAAAGCAATAAATGGCGCCTTGTTGTTTCAGGCTACATGTCAAATAGAAAAGAAGCTATTTATGCAATGTTAGCAACGACAAGTATCGGAGCCATATGGGGAGGACCCTTGCCCTATTACGGAGCAAGAGTAAGTTTCCATATTTTCATTATCATAACTAAACATAGTTAGAGTAAGACCGCGGAGAGATGGCTGGTGGACAGGAAGCGGAAGCGGACAGCTTCATTTTGAAATAGGTTGGATCTGCGAGTATGCGCAAGCGATGAAGTCGCGCGTTTTCGCTAATCCAACCTATTTCAAAACAAAGTGTCAGTAAATTCTTCTCTCCACACGAAACAAATAGCATAGAATAGGGGAGAAATACTACTTTTGATGTACAACAGACCATACATGCATTTAAGCAAAATGATTACAGCAGAACTTCATTAATTTGGGCTGTCAGGGGGAAGTTCAAATTAATGAAAGTGCGGATTAAACAAAATAACTTCTACATTAAGTCAAGGTGTAATAAACTATTGTACACAGTAAAAAGTGTACCTTGAATTCAAAGGAATGAAATATAAAACTGCGTAACAAGAAATTACAAAAATACATTACAAAAAGACAAAATACGATCTTAAAGGTATATCCTTGCGTTAACTGGCTTTTTATTTATACAGTACTAGCAAAGGAGGTCGACTTATAGGGGAAAGTACGTCAAATTAGAGACATTTTTGCCCATTGAATTAACTTTGGCCAGCCATCGGAGAAATCAATGTCGTTTTACCGGAGTAATCGAGTTATCCGCGTGTCGAGTTACCAGAGTTTCACTAAATTATTAAAGTTCAAACCTCGTAGCATTTAGCTATCGTTACAGTGACTTTAAGACACATAATATTAGAGACAAATATCAGATTAAAAACTATTTTATTCGAAATTACTTTGTTGCAACTATTACTAAAAATATTACGGTTTGCTGTCAAACTCATTCTTAGAACACAACATTTTTGTTTTAATAGTACAATCATATCATTCACTGAAAACTGCATTACATATTCAAACTCATTCCAAACATTTGTTTAATCTTTGTTTCATTGATTTATTGCTCTGTTTTCCTTTTGAGATTTATTTTAAACTGGTGAAGAGTTGGAGAGGCTAATTTTCATGAAAAGGCAGCAGGAAGTGGAAAAACTTAAGAGCTCAGACACAAAAGATGCAAACGATTTTCAGTCTAACCATGGGTAACCGACGCTAGTCAAGCTAATCATCAGCAGTCATCATCATGATGAGTCAACATCGTAGTTCCTCACTAGCGAGAGATTTGTCAAAACCCCCAATGATTAGTCCCCCCCCCATCTTTGGTTTGATTAGTCACACCATTGTTTCGTTTCTTATAGCAGTTATCATCATCAGTAGTCAACGCCGGAGGTCATCGCTAGTGAATCATCGTCATGAGGGATTTGTCAAAATCAGATATTAGTCATCATTAGTGTGATTAGTTAAAGATTAGTCAAGACATATCATTTCTTATAGTAGTTCTCACTGTCCGTAGTCGCATGCATATTAATTCGTTCATTATTAGTCACAATATATATCTTGTACAAATATCCATAGCAAAATAGATACAATCAACTATATACAGTCATAATTTTTGGTCCTTTGAAACTTTTTCTCACCAATAAAACGTCAATATATACACAGTAAACAAATAGTCATCTTTCCATTAACTGACAATAAAAATCAGTCACATTCTTCAAAGAAATCACTTTCGGGTAACTCAATAGAAAAAGTGTCAACTAAGTAAAAAAAAGAAACATGTACAGTGTACAACCATAATAAGAAGCATCTATATACACTATGTACACAGTCACGATAAGTTACACATTCATATAGTAGCATAGGAAAAAGTATCAACTAATTAAACAAAAACATATACACAACGATAATAAAAAAACATCTATATATACACTATGTACAGTCACGATAAGTTACACATTTATAAAGTAGCATAAGAAAAAGTATCAATTAATTAAAAAAAGAAACACATCGACCATAATAGAAAATATCTATATACACTATGTACACAGTCACGAAGAGTTATACATTTACGTAGTAGCATACAGAATCATAATAAATGTCAATCTGTTTTACAACGAATTTTTTAACGGCCGCAGGTTTTGGGGTGGAGTCTATGTGGCCACAGTGTTTTTGATGGAAGTTGGTTGCACATCTGTTTGTGCGGCCTTATCAGTTTTATTTGTTAATTTCTCCACTTTAAAGCAACAAAGAAATAGATTAATTAACCTCTTAGCCATAGTAAATGGTATTCAATACTTTGAAAATTAATTCGTACAGTAGTTCAAAAGACAACGCTATCTTTCACATTTATATAAATGAAAATGAACTCACTTCTCTTACCAATAGTGTTAAGACTCCAATTGCTGTTGCTAATAAAAATGCATTGTTACATTTAAGTAACACAGTGTAAAAAATATATTGTTGCACCAATAATTGGGTTTCCAATGACAACAATATGTAGTGACAAAGTGCTAACATACCTATATCTGGAATTTTGTGCTTCTAATTTACTAGCGTTTTTCGTCACGGCTTTTCCTGCAGTAAATGTAAAGGATTTTCGTTGCTGTCGCTACGAAAATTACGAATTAAAAAAAATAAGTGCAGAAAATATAACGTTTAATTAAAGCATAATTTTACCATAGTTTATTAGAGAGAGAAAAAAAGACACTTTCTTTGTCCTCTCAAAAATTTTAATGTTTTAACTCTTTGGCTGAGTTCTTAAAACACCGCACGATGGCACATTCATGCTCTAAAGATGTGAAAACAAAAACGTTCTTGTTTAGCGAGATATATCATGCTGAACAGAGCCTGTAATGTTTTATTGTTATTATTATTATTATTATTAATATTTTCGATTTAAAAGAAATTCTAGTTAATGACCTTTTGAACATGGAATAAAAACTTGAAGGGTCTGAAATGTTTATCAATACAGTACCAGTAGAGCTTTTTGATGTGACAGATTAAACGAATCTCCGAATCTGCTGATGGATTACGCAATAGATTTTCGGGAGACAAAACATATATACATATATTCTATGTATTGACCATATATAAAAGTATGCAATAAAGTGCAATCGCATTTTTCAACAGCATGCACAATCTTGAAAGTAGATTATTTATTCAAAAAATTTCATACTAGAAATGATTCATACATTTAATGCTGACTTCCGTCAGAATTTGTGAGTTTGAATAGTCACTCTTTTTTCTTAACTTCACTAAATTTTTAATGTTTTCTTTTATATATCGTTAACCGTTTCCTTTGCAAACTGTCTTGGAAAAAATTGCAAAAAAAAAAAAAATAATAATAATAATTTGACTTTTAAATGAAAAGAAATGAAACAAACAAAATATGTAGGTTTCAAGTTGAATTTTTAATTATTTATAGGTGTAAAATCATTTAGTTTTGCCCGAGTTTTCTCGGGATAATAATTACCTGTAACTAATACGAGCCCGAGATAACTCGGGATAATTAGACAAGCGGTTAAGTAGTAAGTAATTATGGAAAATGTAAATCAGGGCCACAGAATCGAAAGGAAAATGACCAATTCTGGAAATTTTAAAGCCTTTGACTCCCGAATCCAACCCTTTTACTCAAAAATTAGTCTGACTTCAACTCCACCACTCCGACTCCGCAGACCTTCGATGGATTAAAATTTATGCACATTTTTATTTTTCTGTCTTAAAATTACAATAAATCATATTTCGAGCATTTCTCATACATTCATTTATCATGAATAAGTTACAAATCATCTTGTTTTGTTAGGTAAATGTCAATGAAAAAGAAAAATATATAAGCACTATATAACCTTTATTGCGAAAAATTTAGTAAGCGAGTTCTTTTCTGTACTGAAATTAATTTCAAAATTACTAAGAAAGCATTCAAATTGAAGCTTTGTCAATAACATGCAGCTTCATCCTTCAATAGTCAAAAGTTTGTGAAAAAATATTGAATGTGGTAAAATTTCCCGAATAGTTTAAAAATAATAGTGCTCAAAGTGAAGAATTTGTATACATTCATTAATACTTAACATCCAAATTAAATAAATTAAAGAAATTGACCTTTTTTTTTACAGGCGGCATCTAACATTGTAAAAATGATGGAACCTAAATTTCTAATCACTGTAGACTGGCACCAAGACAACGGGGATGCATTTAACACCTTTGATAACCTGGCCAAAATTGTAGAAAGTGAGTAGAATTCAAAACGTTTACAACCACTTTCTTAATAAAATGAAGATTTTAATAATTTTAATGTATACACTGAATATTGAAAAGAAATAATAACATTTAACGTATTTTCAGGTACTCCTTCTTTAGAAAGAGTGATTATAGTAGCAGTCAAACCAGAAACTTTAACGAAGGATATATCGCATATTCGAAATGGGTAAGTTAAAAATATTCTATTTATTCTTTCGATTTCGTCCATTTTAGAAAATGCCAAACAATTCCAAAAACTCTTTTTAGAGGTAGAAAAATAGAAACTCTTCCAGAATTAAGGAAACCAATCGTTTTGTGTTATAATAATAAATCTAAACTTGCTACTTTCGTACAATAATAATTCATTTAGTCCTTAATGGATTAAATTTCTTTTTTCAAAACAGAACAACTTTTCTATGACAGCAAGTAAAAAAATTATCCGAGATTCGTGCCTCAATTTATCAGCACAGTAGGGAAAACTGGAGGGGGGGGGGTTGACCCACCCTCCTTTTTTCATATTTAAACATTGATTTGACAGATGAGCTTCATACTGTAGCAAGGTACCGAGTAGAATTAAAAGTTAATTCTAGTTTTTAGCGATTTTGAAGTAGAATCAAGGAGCAATTGTATATCATGTCTTTTTCAGGCAAAAAAAGTTTTTCTCTTGTGGAAAGTTCATCTCTGCTGTGCTCTTTGTTATTAACATAAACAAAATTAAACTCAATTATTTATGTACCGTAAAATGGGGTGTATAGGAACAGCGGGGTCAATCGGAACAAAACTTCCCGACCGTACAAAGAAATTCTTTATAAATATACTATTGGGTATTTTTCGCCATTATTTTTTTTTTAGAAAGGCAAGATCATAGGAAGTAGGAAAAAATTACTTTTGTCAATCTGGAAACGCTACTGGCTTCTAAGGAGGGCTGCATGTGGAATGCTAGAAAACATCACATTTTCATAGACTGCAAAACTTCATATGCAAGAACAAACCTTCTTATATTTTAAACCTAAGACTGGTATGTTTCAATTATGCATGTATCTGAACAACAGAATACCACATTAGAATTTACATTTTTTATAAATTGTGTCATAAAAAGGAAGAATTCTGAAAAATGCCATAGGAAAAAAAATTGCGGGGTGAATCAGAACACTTTGTTCTGTTGTTCCAATTCAAACTTATTTGAAGGAAACTGTTGGAAAAATCAAGATTTTGACCCCAATTCTTCTAATCAAGACAAGGACAAGGATTTATTACTGTTTATCCCTTCTCGTGAGCAACTAGATCTTAGAATGACAAAAAGTTGCAGATTTCAAAAGAATTTTTCTCCAGGAGACTTCTTTTTACTTAAAATAAGCGGGAAAAAGTCACATAGACTTTATATAGCAAAAGACCAGTACACAGACAGACATGAATAAGCTTTAAAATCTTTCAGAACAATCTCCAAAACCCAGAGATTTCAAGAAACTAAAGAAAAGGCAGGGTTCATCCCAGAAGATGCTATGAAAAAACTTAAGCCAAGTTACAATTGCTAGTTTTAAGGACAAGTACATATTTGTGGGCGATATGAGTGACTTCAGTTTATGTTAAAGCTTTGTATTTCAATTAAAAAGCATTTCTTAAAATTAATTTTAATTTTTCATAAGTTCAAAATTATTTTGATTTTTGACAAATCATAAACGTTTACTGGTATTGAAATTATACTTTTATTTGACAGTAATTATCTGTTCTTATTCTACCCCATCAACATTACTCATGTTTGTGAGACCTATTACAGGTTAAATTGAAAAAAATAAAAATTTTAACATGTGTTCCGATTGACCCCTATCAGCGGGTGATTCGAAACACCCATAATTTCCTATATATTTTAATAATAACTGCTCAAAATGTTTTGTCTTTGCTTGGAATATCAAAAGTAAAGCAAGACCGAAGTTTTTACCCATAAAATCAAATTAAAAAAAAAATCTTTTAACTGCTTTTTTTGCAATCAAAGTTGAAAAGTGTTCCGATTCACCCCATTTTACGGTACTCTGATAAAAAAACCAAAAGACTGCAAAAATTTTTTAAATTCACTTTTTATATTTGTGTGTTTTTTAATTGTTTTGCTAAAATGGCCTTTAAGGGAATAGTACAGTCATTTGGTCGAAAAAAAGGGGGTTACCTGGAAAGTTTTCCGGGAGTTTTGAAAATTGGTAGTATTATAGATTTTGATGTGCTCGTTTCGAATTTCCACTTTGCCACCTCGTATCTTTGCCGCTCGCTCCGCCGTATTGAAAAAATGGCGCCTAAAAGAGGTATTTCGAATATATCTCTTTTTTGATTTATTGTACGATAAAAACATTAATGTACAAAATAAACTAGAGAAAATTTCCTACAATTTATGTCATTACAACTTTCTCGTAAAATCAATACGTCTCGACGTACGAGCGTCGCAAAGTTATTATTATCACGCGTTATCTCAGAATAACTCGATTTAGTGCAGTAGAAATAAACTGAAAAGCACCTTGGAGTCGAACAAATTGCAACAGAAACAATTCCTGTTGGAAATGGTAGGAAATAGACTCCTAATGAACAAACTAAAAGTATACATCCGTACTAGTGGGACAAATATGTGTTTTGGCCGCCATCTTGAAAAAATCATGAAAAAATTTCAAAAATTCAAAAAAACTATGTGCGGTATCAAATCAAAGGAAGTTTTAAGCTGAAAAGGGATAAAACATGGGATATTTGAAGTGAAGTGATGATACTAAAAGTATGCACCCGTACTGTGGTGCAAAATGTGGTTTTTTCGGCCGCCATCTTGAAAAATCCGAAAAAAAATCAAAAATAAAAAAAAAAATGTGTGGTACCAAATGAAAGGAAATTTCATGCTAAGAAGGAAATTCATATCTGACATATAAATGGTGAATATACTAAAAATATATACCCGTACTGTTGTGCAAAATAAGTTTTTTTTTTGGTCGCCCTCTTGGAAAAGCGTAGATTTTTTTTTTTAAATAAAACATATCATATGCAGTATCAAATGAAAGGAAATTTCTCATTAGAGAATTATATTCATGGGAGTTTTCAAGAGAAGTTATAGGTGGAAAATGGTAAAGCAATTAAGCGTGCAACTTGGATTTTGAGCCATTCTAGTTGCAGTGAAAAGTTCACTACACTTCCTAACCAGTGCTTCATGCATTGGTAGTAAACAGCATACCGATTTGACAGATGTAATGATGGTAAGAGATCTGAAAGACATAAAAAAAGTAATGCGATTCTTCGTAGACCACAATCTATTTGCTGTGTTTTCATTTCGTTGATGGTACATTTTTAACAGTATAACGAATAGCAAAAGCAGAGTTACTGCAGAAAATGCAGATGTCTTTGGAAGAAACATCCAAGATTAATTCACCAGCAAGTGTTTTAAAGAACAAACGTTACTGAAATTAAACCAAGCAGTAACAATGAAAGTACTGACAAAAGGAATTATTATTGCTGGTGAGACTCCACTACGTAGATCCACGTCTCTTAACACAGAAGATGCTTGCCTGTAATTCTTTAGACAATAGCGCTCAAGAAGCAAGTGCATTTTTCAGTTACGAATTATCTGTTCCACCAACTGCACTATTTGACCGTAGTACTCAGAAAATGAGAAAAGCAGATAAATCTTTATTGGTAAAGTCATTAGATACCTTGAATGTCAATACGATACATTTGTATCAATTTCCTACGTTCTTGATGGAGGTGCATTAGTTCACCCATTAGCCATGATCTGCTTCTGCAACATTTAAAGATGGTAGAAGTCAACACGAAGCATATGTTAATAAAATATATGGAAACTGTATGGATGAACTGTTAAAAAACCGCACAAACACCTGACACATTTTGGATTTGGATGATGATTCTATTTCATTTTAATGGATATAAATATTTTATTTTATGAAAACTTCTTTAATTACACGATTTTTTCAAATTATAGACTTTTTTAATCATTCAATTTAACTTTCTAAGGAAATGTATTTGTTTAACTTCAATAAAGATGGACTTGGAGGCAAATTTATTCACGGTTTTTAAGCCTCTCAATAAGTGATGTTTTTGACAAAACAAAAGAATTCAGTGTTTTGAGCCCCATTTCGTTATTATTATTATTATTATTATTATTATTATTATTATTTTGTTTTATCAGTCTAAACCAAAATCACTTTCTTCTTCAGTTCGAAATTATCTTTCATGCGATACCACATGTGACATGTTTTATGTTTTTAAACCAAATCCACTCTTTTCCAAAAAAAGGCTATCTCGCTAGAGTACGGGTGTATACTCTTATACTGCTTAATTCACTTGCAATATCAGATGTTATATTCATTTTTAGCATGAAATTTCCTTTCATTTGATGTCACACATCATTTATTTTTTTTTAATTTTTGATTTTTCTTTCGGATTTTTAAGATGGCCGCCGAAAAAACCATATTTTGCACTACAGTAAGGGTACATATTTTTAGTATCTTGACTTCACTTCAAATATCCCATATTTTATCGCTTTTTAGCTTAAAATTTCCTTTCATTTGATACCGCACATAGTTTTTTTTGAATTTTTGAAATTTTTTCATGATTTTTCAAGATGGCGGCAAAAACACATATTTGTCCCACTAGTACGGATGTACACTTTTAGTATGTTCATTAGGAGCCTATTTCTACCATTTCCAACAGGAATTGTTTCTGTTGCAATTTGTTCGACTCCAATGTGCTTTTCAGTTTGTTTCTACTGCACTAAATCGAGTTATTCTGCGATAACGCGTGATAATAATAACTTTGCGACGCTCGTACGTCGAGACGTATTGATTTTACGAGAAAGTTGTAATGACATAAATTGTAAGAAATTTTCTCTAGTTTATTTTGTACATTAATGTTTTTATCGTACAATAAATCAAAAAAGAGATATGTTCAAAATACCTCTTTTAGACGCCATTTTTTCAATATGGCGGCGCGAGCGGCAAAGATACGAGGTGGCAAAGTGGAAATTCGAAACGAGCACATCAAAATCTATAAAACTACCAATTTTCAAAACTCCCGGAAAACTTTCCAAGTAAAACTACCAAATGACTGGACTAGAAGTTTGACCCACCTCAATTCCGGGAGGTTTGATAGGGGTCAAATTTAATTATTTAGTATTATTTGATGGCATAACAATTTGTAAGTTGTATAACATTTATTTATTTTTTTTTGAAAATGACATGCTTTTAACTCAAATAAAATAGGTTTTTTGTTTGTAACTTGAAATCGCGCCTTCAATGTTTATTTAAAATACTAGCTGCGTGGCCCGGCGTTGCACGGGCTGTAATGTAGTGAAGGCAGTTTCAGAAAACTACTCACCGCCAAGGCGACTCGCCTTTAAAGTAGCGAGGAAAGTTTCAACAAACTACTCGCCACCAAGGCTGCTCGCCTTTAAAGTAATGAGGAAAGTTTAAACAGTCTACTCGCCGTCAAGGCGGCTCGCCTTTACAGTCGCGAGAAAAGTTTCAATAAACTACTCGCCGCCAAGACGGCTCGCCTTTAAAGTACCAAGGAACAGTTTAACAAACTACTCCCCGCTAAAGCGGCTAGCTAAAATGCTTTCCTGCATCAAAGAATCAATCGAATTATTTGCACATGCTTCCTCAAAAATAAAGACAGTGTCAAGTAGCGCATACTTAGCACTCTCCCTAAATAACAAATAAAATTCCTTTCCAAAAACAATTATTTCCAAACCGTTTTCTTCCTGTAAAATTAATTGCAAAATTCTAAACGAAAAAGTTCTTTTAGTATTTGGATCGCAGCCAAAAAAAGTCCCTTCTAAAAACAGCAATTGCAATTTTATTTAAAAACACATTTTCAAAATGGTACCAGAGTAAAAATATGTCATTAATAATTAGAATAAAAACAATTGTTAGAACTTTGTTATAACACGTATTCAAAATGACAATGGAAAAAATAATACTCTTTCATTTTAAAAAGTTCAATTTAATTAACGTTTTAATTTGAAATCCCAACGGAAATAAATAAATATCTTGGAATTTAAAATAGTTCAACAATTTAATTAACGTTTCAATTCAAAATGGCAACGGTAAGAAATTAATGTCTTGGAATTCTAAATAGTTCAATAATTTAATTAACTTTTTTATTCAAAATGGCAACGGTAAGAAATAATATCTTAGAATTTTAAATAGTTCAATAATTTAATTAACGTTCTAATTCAAAATGGCAACGGCAAGAAAAAAATATCTTGGAATTTTAAATAGTTCAATTTAATTAACGTTTTAATTTGAAATCACAACGGAAATAAATAAATATCTTGGAATTTAAAATAGTTCAATAATTTAATTAACGTTTCAATTCAAAATGGCAACGGTAAGAAATTAATGTCTTGGAATTCTAAATAGTTCAATAATTTAATTAACGTTTTTATTCAAAATGGCAACGGTAAGAAATAATGTCTTAGAATTTTAAATAGTTCAATAATTTAATTAACGTTCTAGTTCAAAATGGCAACGGCAAGAAAAAAATATCTTGGAATTTTAAATAGTTCAATAATTTAATTAAAGTTTTAATTCAAAATGGCAATGGTAAGAAATAAAAGTCTTGGAATTTTAAATAGTGCAATAATTTAACTAACGTTTTAATTCTAAATGGCAACGGTAAGAAATAAAAGTCTTGGAATTTTAAATAGTTCAACCATTTAATTAACGCTTTAATTTAAAATGGCAACGGAAAGAAACAAAAGTCTTGGAATTTTAAATAGTTCAATAATTTAATTAACGCTTTAATTTAAAATGGCAACGAAAAGAAATAAAGGTCTTGGAATTTTAAATAGTTCAACCATTTAATTAACGCTTTAATTTAAAATAGGTACGGAAAGAAATAAATGGCTTGGAATTTTAAATAGTTCAGTAATTTAATTAACGCTTTAATTTAAAATGGCAACGGAAAGAAATAAAGGTCTTGGAATTTTAAATAGTTCAACCATTTAATTAACGCTTTAATTTAAAATAGGTACGGAAAGAAATAAATGGCTTGGAATTTTAAAAGTGCAAATAATTTAATTAACGTTTTAGTTAATATCTCAGCTAATTAACGTCGTACAATTACGCGGTTGGTCTTATTGTCTTCCTTAGAAAATTTCAAATCGAATGGTATTATGTTTGATTCTTTACGCTCAGCGGTTTTTGAGGAGTTCAAGCTTCAGACGGACAGACAGACAGACGCGGACAGATTTTAATAGTAGTAATTATCTGTCAATGCATTATTCTCATCAAACTAAACCCAACCGAAACTTGCTTTTATCATTTGTTAGCAAACTTATTAAGGTACTCAACCAGTCTCTACTTTCCTTAATTATTTGCTAAAATTCTTTATTTTATTGTAACTTAAGCATTGTAACTTTTTTTTTATAACATGAAAATTAATAAAATAATTATCTAGAAAAGTCAAAGGAAGAATTAAATAATAATATTACTATAAATGATTTTTTTCAGCTGCTTTTTAGAGGACTTCTTAGAGAGCGGTCGAAATGCTGATGGTACAATTCCAGACATAGTATTTGAGCAGTTGCCATTCGATCATCCCATATGCATCAATTTCACTTCAGGAACGACTGGTTTACCCAAAGGCCCTGTACACTCAGCTGGGGTAATTATTTCTTGAATAAAATTATGCTTTAGTAATCTAAGATACAGATGACATTATGCCAATAAAAACTAGATTGTAGTTTTGTAGTTAAATTGCTTATTTTTGGCTTATTTGATAGCTGTATCGGGAGTTCAATGTTATATACATTTTTTTGGTCTGCTTAGTAACATTATTATTAACACGAATTGCAATCTAGGACCAATATTTTAAACATAAAACCTATAACTTCTACTCGCTGCGATATCGTAACATTTTCAAATGCTGTCTCTTGGGAGCCGATATTTAAATTTTTTCTCTCAATTTTTTCCCTATTGGGAAAGATTAATTTGCGGTGCTCAGCTCCTTCACATATTTTAAATATCACTTGGATTTTCACATTTTAGACTTAATTAAAGCATTAAAGAATGTATGATTGAATTTATTTTTCTTTCGTTTCTTTTTTTCTAAAACTTATAATAGAAAAAAAAGGAATTTCATGTTCATTAATTTCCCTTTGAAGCTATGATCAATATTACTAAAGATGTAAAAACACATCCACAATATTTTTAGAAAACTGCAAACTGCAGTCGATATCAGTTAAGTCTGATATCATTTTTATTCTAATGCAAATAAAAAATGTCCTGAATCTACAATTTTGTGGTTAATGTAACTCATGGCAAAGACTCGCTGTAGCTGGCATTGTAGAATCAGCAATAGAGTACTATTACGCAACAGAACAGCATTACGCAACAGAAGCTATTACGCAACAGAAACAATATGGGGGATAACTGTTTTCGCATAGTTTCATTATAATCACAGATTATATATTTAAAAAATGTTTAAAAAAAAACACTCTAGCACACTAAAACGCCATTCTAAAATAGGTTTGTTTTTACTTTCAGACCTTCATCACACAATTGAGAGATTTTGCCTTTCATCTCAATCTAAAAAGTGGTGATGTCATCTTCACTTGTTATCCGGTAAGTACCATCATTTAGCCTAAATCTACATAGGCCAGTCACATTAATGTGACCACCTGTCAAAGTGCAGAATAACCACCTTTCGCAGAGCGGACTGCTTCGAGACCAGTAGGAAGAGAGTCATTTAGGTTCCTGAAGGTGTTCACAGGGATGTTGAGCCATGCCGACTCCAATGCCGTGTCCAGCTGCCCTAGATTACGCGGGTGAGGATCCATAGCGCGATAACCCGATCGAGATGGTCCCACAGATTCTCTATTGGGTTTAAGTCAGGTGAATTTGCAGGCCAGGAGGGAATAGTAAATTCATCCTGGGGCTCTTTGAACCACGCACGTACACTAGCAGCTGTATTGCAGTTCGCATTGTCCTGCTGGTAGATGCCATCATCTTGAGGAAAAATAATACGCATATAGGGGTGGACATGGTCCGGAAGGATAGATGCGTACTTGTATTAGTCCATCGTGCCTTCCACAACGATGAGTTAACTTAGAGAATGCCAGGAAAACATTCCCTGACCATAATGCTCCTGCCTCCAGCTTGAACCGTTCCAGCAATGATTGCAAGGTGTTTGTTTCCAGAGGTTTTGCCCCCATCTAAGCCAACATCCGTCTGTTCGATGGAGCATAAAATATGATTCATCAGTAAATGCTACCTGTCACCACTTAATGGACGTCCAACTACGGTACTGGCTTGCAAATTCCATTGTTCGTCGTCGATGGAAAGTAGTTAGCATAGGTGCATGAACCAGGCTTTTTCTTCGGGAGCCCAGACGCAGCAACGTCCACTAAACAGTGTAGGAAATGATGTTGGTAGCCCCTTGGTTCATCTGGGGGGGGTCACTTGCTCAACGGTAGCCTATTAACCCAAATGCATCTCAGCAGCCGTCGTTTGCCTCTGTCATCTATGGCTCCTGGCGCACCACATTTTCCATGTCGCTGATTTTGAACAGTCCCATTTTGCTATGCATGGTACACTTTTACCACGACGGCAAGCGAACAGCTCAAAAACTCCCAGCCATTTTGGAAATGCTTCCACCCTTGCCCCAAAAGCCATTGATCGTGCCTTTTTGGACGCCGGATAAATCGCTTTGTTCCTGCATTACGCAAAAAATTGAAGTGTTTTCCGAAGCCCTCACATACCCTTTATGTATCCTAACTGCGCTGGGCTGCCACGTGCGTTCTGTGATTGGTTATTTAACGTCGACGTCAAAAGCATGCGATGGTCATATTAGTGTGACTGGACTGTGTATTAAGACTTCGTATTCGTTCGTCAGTCTGATTTTTCCTTATCAAAAAAGAAGAAAAACTTAATTGACTGATACTATCGTTGACCATTTCCCAGGCATTAGGGCAAGTTATCTGGTTTTGAACGATATACATAAATGTATTTTGTATCCAAATTATGTTTGACAAGTTATTTTTGTTCTTGAAAATAAATAATCTTCTAGACATCCAACCTTATAGGTGTCAGTTTCATTTCCAACAAGTAAAGTAGTTCATTAATATATTCCATGCCCGTTGTTATCTACATCTAATTTTATCAGGTCATTACAAATTTACTGAGTCTACCTCCCAGTGAAGTGGTTTTGAACATTGTTTCTCAAACATTTGGTTTAACAAAATTAAAGCAAGATAACTGCATACTTTTTAAGTTAATTTTCAAAAAAAAAAATGTGCACAAATAAATATCCCAAAAACTGTTTTCCACTTTTTTTTTAACTTTTAAATTTTAGCTGTTCCTCTCTTCCTAATATTAGCCGAATGTTTTCAAAACCGCCACTACGACGGCTAAAAACAAGCTCACTGTATAGACGAGTTTCACATTTTCAAATCAAGAGAATAATTTGTTAAATTATTTTTTTTAATAATTACTTTTCATCTGATATAGAAATATTGCAATGGTTCTCTTCTTTAATTACAATTTCAATCGAATTACAGGTTGGCTGGAGTCTATGGGATACGTTTGTACCGACACTCGCGCTAGGAGTGAAACTGTTCCTGTACTGCGGAAGCCCCTATTACGAAAGACAAGGCAGCAACTTCTGGGACCTGGTTGCCCAGTACAAAGTCACCTTCGCTTTCCTCGTCACCAGCATCGTGGACAAAATGGAGAAGCAGCAAATGGTTCCCAGTAAGATTCCGTTTAGTTATAATTGGATTGTTTCCCATTTTCAAAAATATTTTTTTCTGGAAAAGCACGGTCTGAAACATTGGATGAATTATTTTTTCTTTTTTTAAACACATTTTCGTACTGAAAAAAATATTTAGAGGCCCTCAGTCGCTGCTTCATTTTTGCTGATGACGTCAAAAGTTGACAAATTGGTCGTAGTAAGGCCACTTTATATATACGAACCGGTATTTTGGATCAGAATTTTTATTGTTGCAAAGAGCTAAGATTTAAAGAAATCTAAACTGGCTGATGCGTCTACCTGGCTTTACACCAAACTTTCTTCATTTGTGCAACAACACACGAGACCTCATTGGGTTTTGGAAATGGGATATTTTAAGAAATAACTTAAGAAATTCTGCCCCCCCCCCTCATGATTTTGTTTTTTGCTTATTCTATCAATATTAGTGATAAAAGTAGTACTTTTGACTGAAGGAAGCACTCCCGCTAAAAAAAAAATCATGAAATTATATGCATGTATCTCGACAGCATTAGAAGGTGCCTACAGTATGTTTCTGCGTGGTTCTTGCTTGTTATAGCGTTCTGTACCTCCATTCCAAATTTGTACACAATCTTCTCCGACAACCGTACATAAACGAAGTAATGATAGTGTATCATATAATCTGTGTGAACATCTTAGAGTTCACATCATTGTATTCATATTAGTTTTTTAACTACTTTTACCCGAAATTGGATTTTTTTTTTCAATTTCTCTAAATTGATTTTATGTAAAAGAAAAGAAAAATCTCTTTTTCCTCACTATTTTCAGTTTTACTATTGCAGAAGTGCAGAGTAAAGTCAGTACAGTAGTTCAGTTTTGTATTCAAAACAAGAAAACTACACAGCAATCACAACGAATCCATTTTTATAAAAATGATAAAAACTTGTTTTACAAGAATTTATCTATGTGTATCAGTATGACCATTGTGTGGCATAAGCTGATGCAATACTGCACAACAAGTTTGATACGAGACAATTTTGCTAAACAGACGCTTTTTAATCTTATAACAAGAAGCTGACGCGTCACTGATAAACAAATTTGATAGTAGACTCGAGAAAGTACATGAAAAATATAGCACTTACATACACTTTCATGCATGATAATATAACAATTTCATACACTTTCATGCATGATAATATAACACTTTCATACATGAGAAGTATGAAACGTTACTCCTTTTCTAGTTTGACACATCACAACATTTTTCTCATTCACTAACTGCATCTATGAAATAAAAATAGAGATTAAAGAAAAGTTTAGAGATTTTTATTACATACTAGCTTAATACCCGGCGTTGCCCGGGTGCTTATTAATACAACATAGCATTCAGGGAAAATAAGTTTGAAAGAGTTCTATTCATATGGGTATAAAATAATTTGCATCAATCAGTCTCTTAGGTACAAACTTTGAAAAAAACTAAAATATTACAGAAAGTTAAACGTTTACAGAAAAATAGTCTTATCAAAAGGTGAAAATTAAAGAGAAATGTTGTCTGTGCTTTGCCGCGTCCACTGGCATGAAATATATGCACATGGAAGTGAAAAAATTGCATCAAATTCACCCGCCAAATTCAAAATATTAACTTTTCTCTATTAACTGTTCCCACCTACAAAGTAAAAATTATTATAACTCAATCTAATAAATCTGTCTGAAATAAATCTGTTTCTCGTTCTGAAGGCTTATCTCCATTACAGACGCAACTGTTGTCGCATTGCAAATTTGAAATTCAAATCCGTGGTTCTTTTTATAAAGTCCACATGAATTATGATTGTTTTTTACTTATTTCAATGCTAAAAGGAAATAGGTGAGCCTTAAATTGAAAATTCATTACTTTAATCGTAATCATTGTTGGAAAATACTAATATTTAAAAATCTTAAATTTCATCAATTTGAATACTAAAAGGCCTATCTCGATTACAATATAAATAGGCTAGATTCCTATAAAAGGGTCATTTTTTGACAAAAAATTTAAATTTGAGCTTTTGAGATTTTTTAAAATTTCAAGACCCCGCCTATGAGAATTCTAGGGCATCAAGGAACCTCTGTGTCAAGTTTGATGAAAATCTGACGCAAACTGTGGATTTGTATAGAGAACAAGTATATATATATATACATACACTCATTTTTATAGATATAGATCGGTATAGAGATGATACCCTGCAGCTTATGCTACAAATGCATTCTTGAATGAAGTCATTTTTATCGCATACATCGGCGCCACCATGCTAAACTTACGAATGTGAAAATTGGCACTTTTCAGGAGAGCCAAAACACTGCATATAACTTTTTCCCACCTGACGTGGTTGGTTATTTTCAATTTTTAAACTATTATACATATCTTTAAGTGTAAAACTATCTTTCGAAGGTATCATTTTAATTTTAATTATTTGTAAAATTTGAACTTGAAAAACGAACTTGAAAAACAAGATTTTTCACATTCGTTAGTTTAGCATGGTGCCGAAGATATCAGCGGATGCATTAATATTGTATTAAACTTTTAATGCAAAGTCAGATGTAATGCGTGGCAAACTATGCAAAATGTATCATGCATTTCATTATACTCATATGGAATAATGAAATGCATGATATGCGTTTTTAATGCATATGCACAAATTTTTTTACGCATCTTCATATCGTGGGGTTACAAGTGAAACACACTAAGTCAAAAAACATGATTTTGAGAAAACGCTGATTAAAAAATTTTTATTTTAACTTTTTTGGAATTGACATAATTAAATCAAATTAAATTATAGTAATGGTATTTTTTGGTTATTACGAACCATTCTTGACTCTGGCATGCTTATTTTATATTATTATCCCCAGCATGATAATGGTAGGGCATTAATAATTATTATTAATTATACGACTTAGTGTGTTTCACTAGTATAGCATTGCATAATAGAAATATGACTTAGTGGGTTTCACCAGTAGAAACAGCTCATTTTTGTGCGTAAGATAAACTAAAAATCTGAAAATTAATAATTTTGACTTAGTGTGTTTCACTTGTAACCCCACGATATGTAATGTGTGATATAAATAATTTTTAATTTATAATTAAGTGTCAGGCATAATGTTTGTAACTTTCAATGCATAATCCTTCGCAATGTATAATTCACATCTTTTTAAACGTACTATCATACGTAATGTATAGGAAATATAATTCTTAATGCAGATGCAGATAATTTTTAATTCATTATCATATGCAGTACATGAAAAGTATAATTTTTAATTCATAATCATATTTAATGTACCATATTTATAATAGTTAATGCATAATCATACGTAACGCATAAGGTAACTAATAAGATTTTTAAGCATAATATTCATAATTTTGGATGCTTTATCAGATGAAACGCATAATATTCACAATTTTTACTGTGCGAGGCATAATATTCATAGTTTTTGATGCGTAGAGTCTTATATAATGCAGAATAAACCTAGTTTTTTATGTATAATAATATGTAATGCGTTATATGTATAATTTTTAATATATACGCGTATGGAAGCCATTATATGTTTAACTTTAAGCCATGGTAAGACATAACAAATATAATTTTAACGCATGATCACTTGTAATACTTAATAAAGATAACTTTCAATGCATAGTACGCGTAATTGCTAAATCAAAATGTACATAATTTTTAACGCAGTGATGAAGGCATACATTTGACCTGCAAAGAGATAAATTACCTTGTTCTCGCCAGGTGCTCACTCCAATCTGGACTGCCTGAAGATCATCGGCATCGGAGGAAGCCCGGTCAAGAAGCAAAACTTCGAGTACCTTCGAAATAAAATTAAGAAGGATTTATTCGTCGGAAGCATGTATGGTAAGAGGACGATGATGAAACACTTTGATTATTATTATTTTTGAAAAAGTATGAATAATGCGAATAATCGACGAAGTAGAGCAAAAAAAAAAAAAGCGAGAGAGTCTAACAGATTTCAAGTCGTAAAATGAAGGTGCCTCATCGGAGCAAAAATATTACGAAATGTGCTGATTAGGTATTACATAGATTTCTCATTTATACATTTATGGTGAGTGAAAAATTATCAACAATGTTGTCTGCTAAAATATGAATATAGGGAATAATTAAAGTAAGTAGACAAAAAAAATCGCTTAATATAAGATATACATGTCTTTTACTGTATTTTATTTTCGAAAATTTTATAATTTACTTAGTTATTTATTGGAGTAACTACAACCATGTGGTTAACTCTGGACCACTTAAATTTTCCTTTAAAAGAAACTATAGCAGGCACAGTGCGGCTAGAGACAAAGCTATTATATCAAGTTTCTACTTTTCAACTCTTCAAATAAAATTTTAAAAAATGGCAACATTTTACATGGCTTTTTGCATTTGGTACAAAAATGGATAATGTAGAATAATTTCTTTGATTGATGTTTAATATTAAAAACGCATTAGCATTAGTATTACAAATATGTTGCAGCCATATGCGCTCACTAGGGACAGTTTCGAACTTTGGCTTTTAATAACACGTTAATAATGTGATTTAAATTTGAAATCAATAAGCCAATTTTTATAGGATATTAACTCCCGTATTCAGGGGTACCTATACCCCCCCACACTCAATGGCGCAAATTACCTCCCTCCCCAAAAATCACCATCCTCTTATGCTTTTTATTTTTATTTTTACCCCTCTTTTTATTTCATTTATTTTTTAAAATATTATTATTATTTTTTAAATTATAATTTTTGCTCTTTTTATATGTAATAAATTTTTTAAAAGTTAAAATTATGCGCAGAATAGAATTACTTTTTTTCCCTTCCAGACATTCCAAGTACGCACATACGCACACACAAAGAATAATTAAATAATAATAAAAAAGAAATAATTTGAATTAAAAAAGTAAATTAATGAATAAGTTTTATTAAAAAAATCAGTAAATAAATTTAAATTAAAAATAAAAATTAATAAATAATTTAAATAAATAAATAAATTAGTTTTAAAGAATAACCCCCGAAAATTTTGATGACGCAACTTGCGCCATAATCCATCCCCCCCCCCCCATGTGAGCAGCCCTGCCCATATTCACCAGACTCTCAGACAGACATCTAAACCGTGTATTGAAGCCTTCTTAATGAGATAACGAAGGCTTCGACCTAATGTGGTTAGCCTACCGAGGGTTGAATCGTTTGAAATAAATGTACTACTTTTGAAAGAGATTTGCACACGTATTCACCAGACTCTCGTACAGACACCTAAACTGCAACTGATACCTCCTTAATTGGTTCCCAAAAGCTTCGACCAACAGTTTGGTTGGACTGCCGTGGGTCGAAAACTTTGGAAAATTTGGGCGTTGGTTGGGTTTACACTCAAAATATTGTTTTGAGAGGGAACATACAGTGTTAGACATAAGTATTTTGGAATAGCAAAAAATCTTTCATGACACATATAAGAACTTTGTTTTGTTCTGGTTTCTGTAGGTGCCACCGAAGTATTCGGAGCCTTTTCTGGTTTTGATCTCAACTCTCCTTCGTACGGCGGTGAAATCCAGTCTCCTGCACTTGGCGTGGATATCCGATGCTTTGACCACAAAGGTATCACACTTTAATTTTACCAGTTCTTTTTTAATTTTTTAATTTATTTTGTTTTTTATTTTTTGAGAGTGAAAACATTAAAGAGTTCTAGTGTTAAAAATTGAATAAAGAATGTTCATCAATTGATGCTTTATGATAGATGATAGCTATTTTCACTTTAAAAACATAGCGTAAAAAGTAAAAATTTTCATGAAAGTCAAAGCTTTAGAGTTTGGTAAGTAAATATTATCGAACAAGAAGATTTAAAGAAAAAACATTCGTTTTTATCTTAAACACATTTGAGTACTTAAACCTAATAATGATGTAATTCTTGCAGCATAATTTCACCTTTTACAGCATTACTGTAAATTGACAAAAATACTAATTCAATTAATTGACCGATTTGACTACTTGGCAAACTAAATTGGTAACCATTTGCAGATTAAATGTTTAGCTTTGTGCCATGAATTGCAAAGTTATAATAACGTTAAAATTGCGAAAAAAAAAAAAAACACCCTGAAAATTTTAAATCACGTATAGTCATTTGTAGACCAATAAGATTTAATAATTATTAACGCGTTCGTATTTTTAACTTCCTAAACTTACAGTTTCATGAGCATTTAACGGTCGTATTTACCTGCCGATTTGAAGTTTCGTTCAGAGACCCAAATCCACAAATAAAACTTCATGACTTTACTCACCAATATATTTCACCCTTCATCAGACAACTGAAGATTCCAAAGCTTTCTTCCAACAACGAGAAGGCTTCAAACGCAGGTTCAGTTGACTGACGGGGCAAGTGAATTAGGTCATCAATACATAAGGAAGGATTTGATCTATGGTTTGGGAGTTTGAAGGAAATTGAAAACGGCTGATGTTTTCGACTATAAGCCGCTACCTATCATACTGTTTTAATTCAGGGCAACATGCATGAAATACTTTTTTTCCGTTTCCGCGATTCAAATACATATGCGTTTTTAACCCATTTTTTCCCAAGTTTTTTAAATAATTTTTTTCAATTTTTATCTGCTTAAAACTCTTACTTGGAATGGTTTACATATATTTTTGGCGTAAGATAGATCGCTGTTGCCATATTTATTTAGTTATTTAACGTCCTGTTTAAGGGACACTTGGCAGATATGTGCGCAAATTACGACCTTTCTTGACTTTACTTTTGCAAAGTAACATTACGGAAGGCATCTGTGATCAATTTTAAGCAAATCACTTTAAAATAGTTTAGTTTTATGAAAAATAAGTTCGCAAAAAACACTTACTTTCTGTCGCTACCCATGCTGGATCGTTGCTTGACTGATTTGTCTGAAAATAGCTGTCAATAAATAAACTCTGATGTCCAAATAGTGGCTCTAACTGGTTTTCTCAAGAAGAAGGACTATTTGACTTGTGAAAAACAGCTTTAGTAAAATGATATACCCAGAATAGGTTTTTGTATGCAGTAACTAACAAGCGTCCCGTTTTTAGGCTACTGGGCACAAATGGGTTAAATTCGAAAAAACATTTTATAATCTTAAATATCCACCCTTGAAGTCAGGTGCAACGATTATGAAAGCACCATAGTGGGATCCGTGTTGTTTAATGAGAGGTAAACAAATTTTCAGCAATGAAAAATTTGACAAATGCTTATTTATATACATATTTACCAAATAGAAATCAACTGCTAGATAATGCTGCTCGGTGCTCCATTGAATGTTACTGAAAAATAAACTTTCAAATAATTGTTTTTCTTTTTTTTTTTTGCCCTCTCGTTCGAACCATCGTCATTCTACTAAACATAAATACAACTAAAAAACGAGTTTAAACACAAGAATCGTCTGTTTAACTTAATACAGTTAAAAAAAAAGAGATAATTATTGAATAAAAATATTTAGTGATCATCTGCTTAGATTAATATACCAGAAAAGAAGATTAAAGCAACTGACAATGTCAATTTAACATTGACGTTTTTATCTTTTACTTGGTGATTATATAGGCCAGTAAATTTTACAAGCTAAAAATTTGTTGCATTCACTTTCTCATTGATCAATCGTATATTAACCCGTCATTTATTACTACATGCTGTTCCCTTTCAGGAAACTCCGTGGTTGGCCAAAGAGGTGAACTTGTTGTAGCTACCCCATCTCCATCTTTCCCCGTATTCTTGTGGAAGGACGTGAACCACAGTCGGTTGAATGATACCTATTTCACCAAATATCCAGGTGAGTAGAGTTTTAAAAACGGCTCCTAATAAATTACTCTGGGGCAGGAATGTTTTCTTGAAATGAAATAACACATTTTGTCTGTTGTTGTTTCTCTCCAAACACCATCTTGGGTAAACGTTCCTACTTTTCTATGTTTTAAACTTCACTTATTTATATGTTTGTACTCTGCAAAAAAAAAAAAAAAAAAAAAAACTGGTGCTTTTGTAATTTTACACTGGCAGCAGAGGTTCCAGCTTAAAACTGAAAACACAGTAATAAACTAAAACTAGTATATTACAGTTTATTACTGTAAAATTAGCAATTTTACCATAAAATTAGCTGAATTATCCTGTAAAAACAACAGTATCATACTGGCAGCAGAGGTTCGAGTTTAAAACTGTAAAATGCACTGCAATAAACTGTGAAACTAGTAATTTTACAGTTTACTACTGTAAAATTAGTAATTTTAGTTTATTACTGTAAAATTAGCTGTATTATACTATAAAAACTAGAGATGGAACGAAGCTTCGGCCGGGCCGAAGCTTCGGCCATTTTGCCGATGCTTCGGTCTGGCCAAAGCATGAGTTGTGACTCTGCCGCTTCGGCTGCTTCGGCCTGAAATTTATGCAGCAAATTTTCTGTTACAATTATTATATAAGATAGTCTTTTTAACTCAAAATTGTTCCTCATGATAAAGCATAATAGAAATTTATATTCAATTAAAAATATGTGCGTATTGAACATTTGAAGCCAGAATGCATTCAATAATTAATAAAATATTTATTAACAATATGTTCTTTTAAATATTACATTTCGTTATATTTGTTCAAAAAAACTTTAGTTTTAAAATAAAAGCTATATAAATATACTGCATTGAGTATTTTTCAATGATTTCTAGCTTTGAAACTTTGAACAATGGTAATGGTTCTTATATGTACAAGGGCAGATGAGCAACTATTATGCATCCTGAATTACTTTCTTTTAAAATTTTACATTTTTTGAAATTTATAGGTACACAATTTCAGTTTTTTAAAGAGATGCATTAATCTATTAACATATACACTGAAGTGACAAAAGTCATGGGATAGCAATATGCAAATTTTCAGATGGCAGTAGCATCGCATAGAACAGGTATAAATGCGCAGTGCTTTTACAGAGCTTTCATTTCTGTTCAAGTTATTCATGTGAAGAGGTTTTAACGTGATGATGACCGCACGACGTGAATTAACAGACTTTGAACGCGGAATGTTAGTTGGAGCTAGACGCATGGGTCATGCCATTTCGGAAATCGTTAGAGAATTCAACATTCCCAGATCCACTGTGTCAAGAGTGTGCCGAGAGTATGAAATTTCAGGCATAACATCCCACCATGGACAGCGCAGTGGTCGACCGCCTGCACTTAAAGATCGAGACCGGCGACGTCTGCAAAGAGTCGTAAATTCTAACAGACAAGCAACACTGCGTCAAATCACCGTAGAAATCAATGTGGGACGTACAATGGACGTGTCTGCTAGAACTGTGCGGAGAAATTTGGATTTCTTGGGCTATTCCAGCAGAAGACCGACTCGAGTGCCTTTACTGACAGAACGACATCGCTTGCAGCGACTCTCGTGGGCACGTGAGCATATCGGTTGGTCCCTAGATGAATGGAAAACCGTGGCCTGGTCCGATGAGTCACGATTTCAGCTGGTAAGAGCCGATGGTAGGGTTCGAGTGTGGCGCAGACCCCACGAAGCCATGGACCCAAACTGTCAGCAAGGCACTGTTCAAGCTGGTGGTGGCTCCGTAATGGTGTGGGCTGTTTTTTCATGGCATGGACTTGGTCCTCTAGTGCGACTGGACCGAACATTGACTGGAAATGCTTATGTGCAGCTACTTGGAGATCACTTGCAGCCATTCATGGACTTCATGTACCCAAACAACGATGGGATTTTTATGGATGACAATGCGCCATGTCACCGGGCCACAACTGTTCGCAATTGGTTTGAAGAAAATTCTGGACAATTCCAACGAATGATTTGGCCACCTAGATCGCCCGACATGAATCCCATTGAGCATTTATGGGACACCATCGAGAGGTCTGTTCGTGCCCAAAATCCTGCCCCATCAACGCTTTCACAATTATGGACGTCTATCGAGACAGCATGGCTCAATATTCCTGCAGAAGACTTCCAACGACTTGTTGAGTCCATGCCACGTCGAGTTGTTGCACTTCGCCGGGTAAAAGGAGGGCCGACATGATATTAAGAGGTATCCCATGACTTTTGTCACTTCAGTGTATTAACTTATTATGTATTTCATTGATCAAGATTCTAAACAACAAAATCAGGATATAGTAAAACAAGTAAGTAATTGTTAATACATAACTTAAAGCTACATCTAATTTATTTATTTCTGTATAAATCAAAATCTGAGGAAGGGGTCCAGTCCATTAGTAGCACACATCCACCCAAGATCCGCATTTTAAGTATTTGTAATTAAAAAGAATAAATTCTGATTAGTTGATAAACTTTAAAAAAGCTTCGTCATTTATACTTGAATTAATAGAATAATACCTGCTCATTTGTCACACAACTTAGTGTAACTTACAGTTCAAACTTCCCTTTGCTTTGTAATTTCTGTGATTATATGACATCAAAAGTTTCTTTTATTATCAGATATGTTTCGTCTCTCTGTGCGATACAGACGCTTTGGCTGATAAAATTTATCAATGAACACCGCAACACTTTCATTACTCAATAATACTTTTAGTTTTGCTCTTCAATTTTTCTTCAGCATTTTAATCGCTTAAAGCATTTATCTTTGTCTCTGCGCTATAGATTTTTATCTAAACTTAAAGGGTAAATTAAACACGTTTTTCTTATGAGTCTCAGTTACCCCACATTTTGAAGGCCAGACAGTGGTTCTTTCAGTAGTTCATCTTTTCATCTGTCATTTTATTCTGAGTTATTCGTACTTTGTTTTCGAATTTTATGCAACTTATAAGGTTCTTCCCTTGTAATAAATGCGGAAATGTCGTTAAAAATTAGCAAAAAATTACTTTTATGCTCTGTTTTATATTTTTATTGAAAGAGAAAGAATAGTTTTCTTACGTTCAGCATTGGTAGACATACTGAGTTTATTTTTTAAATTAAATAGGAGGGTAGAAAGTTCAGCATTGTACCAAAATAGTTCAACTTTTTTTTAAGTAGGCAATATCACGAAATTGATAAAAATTGATGAAATTTGACTTCAAAAAATGTAATATTTACACTGGTAATGAAAATTCTTTTTATCATCAATTTTATAACAGCAAACTAAAACTCTTACCCAGTGACTGCTCACAGAGTAATCACGAACAGGAGGCCAATTTTCATGTTAATTCTAATGTAGCCAAAAATTGACTACAAATCACATTTTTCAGGTCGTTCCTCCCTTCAAATAAATAGGAAATATGTAGGTGGTTTCCCTGCTGCTTTAATTAATTGTTATCAATCTCCGCTTTATGCTTTTACAATTAAGGACACTACTCCTTGTTATTTAGAATTGCTTTTCATTACCTCAAAATTAATAAACATTGTCAACTATAAAATTACTTCTTTGGAATAAAATGGTCATTTATGCTCAGAACCTTATTGTTCTAACGTCTGCTTTAAAAATGTTCTAGATTTTTTTTTCGTACAAAAAAAATCATAAAGTGTGCATAAAGTGCATTAAACGTTTCAGATTACATTATTACTGAACACTAAATTGTATACATATAGATCAGAATTTTAAACACTACTCTTTTTTTCTCTCTCTTTTTAGGGTACCTCACTAATAGTGCAATAACGAAAATAGTTTATGTAAGTTTTGAGTAAAACGATTAAATTTTTTGAAATATATTTCTCATCGTGAAAAAAGGAATACTTTTCCTACGTTAACAAACTAATTGAAAATACATTTTTCTACCTTAAAACACAATTTGTTGTTACGTTTACCAAAAAAATGCAAAAATTCGTTTGCAATAAAGTAGCAGACCTACGCGCACAAACACACTCGAAGATCAGGATATAATCCACTTTGATAATTCTTGAACACAAGATAATTTTATATATTAGAAAAATGGAACAACGTGAATAAAAGTACAAAAAAAAAAAAAAAAAAAAAAAAATTAAAATAAATTTTTAAAAACTCAGCAAACAGCTGTTTCTAGGCTATCAAATACAAGCCTCTTCACCAATGCATAAAAAAGCACTGATGAGGAAGCTTGATTCGTTCATTTGACTGTTTGTTTGGACGTGTGTTGAACCTTTCTTATTTCTTATGCATTTTTAGCATTTATCACCCCAGAGACCCCCCGTACCTTCCAATTTGCTTGGTTTAACCGGTTTTGTGTAGGTCTCTGGGACATTTATTTAAAAAACAAAAGTACATATTTTGAAGAAAAATTTTGAGTAAATTTCAACATACAACAGATTCTTGACATAAACATGACATAGAAATATAAACATTTAAATACACATATGACATACAATTTAAAAAAAAAAATAAAAATAAAAATAACTTATACGTGTGAAAAAGAAAGATAAATTTAAATGAAAAAAGAGAAGAAAAAAAGGGGGAGAGGAGAAAGTCACGTGTATAATGGACTTCATTAGATGCCTTGAAAGAGGAATCCTTCATTTGAGAACTTTAAAAACAGTTCATTTATCAAAGAGCGAGTGGTATTATGAGAAACTGCTTTCAGAATATTCTGACTGAAGGTTTGAGTAGGATCTCTGCGTAAATGGAACTCTGAAGTTAAGGTACATGAAAAATTTCGTATGCACTGATAAATAGGCTTGTATTTGAGAGAATAGCTGTTTGCTGATTATTTTTTAACTTGTTTTAAATATTTTTAATTTCTACTTTTCTACACGTTGTCTCATTTTACTAATATCGTAGTGCAAAGCTTTCGACGCTTTTTTTAATTTTATGTACTTTTATTTTTACTTATTCAGAAAAACAAAAAAAATCGACTGCATAATTTACCATAAAACCAATTTAATACGTTTAATCCAAAGAATCACATTAACGGAAAGTAAACCGACTGATTTTTCAAATTTTTAGAGCACTACATTCTGAAAAAGAAACTATGTTATTAATCAGTATTAAGAAGGTACTTTCCGTTAGAATTCCTTTATTGTAAAATTGTAAACCTATCTTTCAGCAACATTGCGTTTCAAAATTAACTATTTTTTAGGAATTTTTTTTTTATCCCCGCTCACTTTTGTTTTGATTAAATTGAATTGATATTCTTCTAACGTAGTTTTGTCTCTTTTTCCAAAAGGCGTATGGAGTCAAAATGATGAATGTTGGATAAACCCACGTACAAATGGAATTGTAGTCATCGGAAGAAGGTAAGAATATGATGAAAAGTTTATTTATTTTTTTGATAGAAATAATATACATAATTATTTGAGTAAAATATTCTTTAGTTTTACCATGAATCACAAAATCAGATGCCTAGCTTTGCAGTGAGACTATTCTTCTGTCGTTTTTTTTTTAATTTTTTTTGCGTAGTTGCAGAAGAACATACAATAATATCTTGGTCTTGATGATGGAAATAAGCTCGTTCAATCAACCGACCTGGATTCAAGAAGGAATATAGTATTGCTCTGGTGAAAAGACGCATGACCTTATACACACTCATTTTTATTTGGATCGAAAGCGGAGAAACTCTTGGATTGGCGTGACACCAGTAATTCTTATCGACAACACAAAACCATAGTTTGAAAAAAAAAAGCCTGCTTTCCTCACCACTATATTAAAAAAAAACGGAATTGTTTAAGCTTCAGACGACTGGCAGTCAACTTATCAGAGCCAGACTATATTATATGCTTGAGAAAGTTAATAATGACCATTCTTCAAAAATTTCTTGGATAAAATTTGTTAAGGGGGGTGAGGTAATAACTTGTGTAAATATTTGTAATTATTCACTTTAAACGGAGTGTATTAGAGTTGAAGTGTATGATAGAAAGTAGAAATAGTTTTAGTCTGCTTTTTTACACATACTCATTTTATATCATTAAGACTAATACATTTTTCGAATAATCTCTTTCGATTGGTTAAAAAGCTAAATTATTCAAACTAGTTTTACACTGATTTTGCTTTTGCCAGCTATATATGTTCGTTAAGTAGTGTAGAATTCACTACTTCTAAACTATGGCAGTTGAGCATACTGAGATAAAGTAATGATTTAACTAAAGATAAATGACGATCCCAAAATTTCAGAGACGCATGTAAAAAAATTCCTTTAAATATTCACCTTCGCCAATCATATAACATATGCAATAACTCATCTAATTTTGTTGTATCTTGAAAAAAAAAATCTTTTTTATTGAATACATCAAAACAGAAGATATAGTATTCCTTTTAATAATCTGGTGTTTCTTGTTTCAGTGACGATACCTTAAAGCAAAATGGCGAAAGATTCGGGTCTGGAGATATATATTTTGCAAGTACGTAGAAATCTTTAATATTCTTAGATATTACATTAATAATTCCTCGTCACCCCCCCCCCCTCGGGTCTAATTCTTGAATGAAACTTGAGGTTTAATGAGTCGATTACATTTGTATAGTTAGCATTTACATGCTATTAATGAAAGAATTGCAAAATGAAAATATATTGAGATTTTAACAAAGATATTTATAGTGTATTTATTTTTTTAACATCAAAAGCATCTACAATGTGCTTTTTGAGGCTATATTATTTACTACCTTCGAAAAACATTTTGCTTTCTATAAAACATTCATTGCTAATTTTTTAAAACTTTCTAAGAAATAAAACTATAAAAAAGGTAAAGCAAAAATTATAGCAGAAAGACTTAAATCAACTGTAGTTACTGATATAAGCCATTGAATTTAAACATAAGAGCTATTATTTTTAAATAATAATATACGTTATTTATGTCGCTGATCGTAGCTCTAAAAATTGATCGTTATTCTAAACATAATGTTGCAAAATGAGTCTTTTAACAAGTCACTTTTGATAAAAATTTTACATTTGTTGGTTTTAAAGACCATTTTTCGAACAACACCAGAACTCACAGAATTTATTTGCGTGAAACAAAGAAGACATTATGAAGGATTAAAAAAAAATAATAATGAATAGTTTACATGCTTTTGTGAAGAATTCTCAGAATGAATAAAAGAATAAGATAATGTTTCAAACCTTCTAATATTTCATAAATTTCAAATATGATTTCAAGGGAGTGAAGAATATATATTAAGCTTTCCGTATTTTGACTGAGCCTTTGGATCTCATAGAAAAAAAATCATTTTGCATACATTTTTCATACTTTGAGTAAAGGAATCAGCTACTGATTAATAACATATTTGTTCCGAGGATAAGTGATTCTATAAAGTAGCTGATTTTATTAACCGGCATACCGACATAAAAAAAATTCAAAGTTAAAACAATCCTAAAACGTTAGGAATTTCTGCTTTTATATTTTAGGCTAAGGTATTTCAAAATACTTCACATTTCAACTAAAAATGAGGTTCTTTTATTTATCATAGTAGCCTTAAAATATAGACCATTTAATGTTTCATTTACATAATTTGAAAGTAAATATTCAACATCGTTTGAAAGTTTATTCATGTTTTTGTAACTTGCACCATTACCTCCTCTTTGCTCTAAAGTGCACCTTGTGGCGTCAAGTGCTTTCATGACATCTAACGAAGATACCAAACTTTGCATTACGATTTCCTCATCTTCCAAGACCGACTTATCTAATTCTGAGTGCGGCATAACTTTGGAATTAATTATCAATGTTGCAATTTTAAACACATTATAACTGTGGTAGTTAGGGCCCTGCTCCACATCGACGTAAAGCAGAAAAATAAAGCAGAAATGTAAAATGGATTACATAGTGTTCCTATGGAAAGTACACGGATTTTCGGTTTCTGCCTTCGGTTTCGGTCGCGTTTTACGCTGATGTGGAGCAGGGCCCTTACAGTATTTAAACACACTGCAAAAAGGGAACTTTTGCTTTGTCAGTATAGTACTGGCAGCCGAGGTTCCCATTTAAAACTGCAAAATTCACAGTAATAAACTGCTTTCTATAAAACATTCATTGCTAATTTTTTAAAACTTTCTAAGAAATAAAACTATAAAAAAGGTAAAGCAAAAATTATAGCAGAAAGACTTAAATCAACTGTAGTTACTGATATAAGCCATTGAATTTAAACATAAGAGCTATTATTTTTAAATAATAATATACGTTATTTATGTCGCTGATCGTAGCTCTAAAAATTGATCGTTATTCTAAACATAATGTTGCAAAATGAGTCTTTTACCACTTTAAACAAGTCACTTTTGATAAAAATTTTACATTTGTTGGTTTTAAAGACCATTTTTCGAACAACACCAGAACTCACAGAATTTATTTGCGTGAAACAAAGAAGACATTATGAAGGATTAAAAAAAAAAATAATGAATAGTTTACATGTTTTTGTGAAGAATTCTCAGAATGAATAAAATAATAAGATAATGTTTCAAACCTTCTAATATTTCATAAATTTCAAATATGATTTCAAGGGAGTGAAGAATATATATTAAGCTTTCCGTATTTTGACTGAGCCTTTGGATCTCATAGAAAAAAAATCATTTTGCATACATTTTTCATACTTAGAGTAAAGGAATCAGCTACTGATTAATAACATATTTGTTCCGAGGATAATTGATTCTATAAAGTAGCTGATTTTATTAACCGGCATACCGACATAAAAAAATTCAAAGTTAAAACAATCCTAAAACGTTAGGAATTTCTGCTTTTATATTTTAGGCTAAGTATTTCAAAATACTTCACATTTCAACTAAAAATGAGGTTATTTTATTTATCACAGTAGCCTTAAAATATAGGCCATTTAATGTTTCATTTACATAATTTGAAAGTAAATATTCAACATCGTTTGAAAGTTCATTCATGTTTTTGTAACTTGCAACATTACCTCCTCTTTTCTTTAAAGTGCACCTTGTGGCGTCAAGTGCTTTCATGACATCTAACGAAGAGACTAAACTTTGCATTACGATTTCCTCATCTTCCGAGACCGACTTATCTAATTCTGAGTGCGGCATAACTTTGGAATTAATTATCAATGTTGCAATTTTAAGCACATTATAACTGTGGTAGTTAGGGCCCTGCTCCACATCGACGTAAAGCAGAAAAATAAAGCAGAAATGTAAAATGGATTACATAGTGTTCCTATGGAAAGTACCCGGATTTTCGATTTCTGCCTTCGGTTTCGGTCGCGTTTTACGCTGATGTGGAGCAGGGCCCTTACAGTATTTAAACACACTGCAAAAAGGGAACTTTTGTTTTGACAGTATAGTACTGGCAGCCGAGATTCCCATTTAAAACTGCAAAATTCACAGTAATAAACTGTAAAACTAGCAATTTAACAGGTTATTACTGTAAAGTTAGAAGTTTTACAGTTTATTGCCGTAAAATTTAGCAATTTTATGCTACAAAAAGAACAGCATAATACTGGCAGCCGAGAATCCAGTTTAAAACTAAAATGCACAGTAATAAACTGTAAAATTAGCAATTTTACAGTTTAATATCGTAAAATTAGCAGTTTTACAGTTTAGTATTGCAAAATTAGCAGTTTTACAGTTTATTACTGTTTAATTAAAAATTCTTACAGTTTATTACTATAAAATTAACTGTATTATACTGTAAAAACAACATTCATTTTTTACAGTGCAGATGGTGCACAGAAGTTTCATTTTGTTTTCACAAAAGGTTATTAGTGAGAAAAGCAGTCGAAAACTTTGTACAATTAATGAAGTTAAAAATGCAAGACAACGTGTCCATAAGTACAAATAAAAGGTTATTTATTTTCCAGTTCACCAGATGGAAGAACTCCAGGACTACATTTGCGTGGGGCAGGACAAGTACAACGGCGATACCAGGGCAGTCCTCTTCGTTAAAATGAGGAAAGGACATTCCTTCTCTCAACAGATCAGGGAGAAAATCGCGAGCACAATCAATCGGGAACTCTGGGTGGACTACGTCCCGCAGGTCATATTAGAAGTGCCAGATGTCCCGGTAAGTACGAAAGAAAGCTCTTTTGAGACGCAAACCATTGCCAAGAAACAAAAATCTATGACGCGACGGTTCTTGCAAGCTCGTCATTTAGGGCAGAGAGTCATTTAGGGTAGAGTTTCCAAAAGTACAGTCCGCGAGCTCGTTCTAGGGGGTCCACGGTGCTATTCTGCTAAAACGTAAAAAATAATTGAAATTGAAGGACGAGTAACAATATTTTGATTCAAAACGAAAGCACATTTAGGAAGAATAAACAAGTTCTTGTTTACGAAATAACAGAGCGCAGCAAACGCCCCGGAACCTTCAATTTAGATCGACACATGTTACCAATAATAAAATAATATTTCTTACGGTATATTATATTGTCGTATGGGGGATCGTATATTATTTTTGACATTGTATTGCTAAAATCCAATGTGGAATAGAACTTTCTGATCTACTGACCAAAGCGACGGAACTGAAGCTGAATATTTGACCAAACAAGTGATATTAAGCATTATTTTGATTTTATTAAGAGTTAGATTCTCTTATCTTTTAAAAGTCAATGTGGGAAATGAAAATAAGTAAACACGCTACACTTTTTTTAATTTTGTGTACATGAAACAAACGTGCAAACATTTGAAATAAAATAATTAAATGTGTCAAACAAAGTTTTTGTTTTATTTTTTTGCGGGGAGGGGGCGGTGGGTCCGCGAAGTTAGTAAATATTCAGGAGGGGGTTCTCGGAGGTCTGTGCTTATTGAACAGCTGATTTAGGGAGGTCAGGAAGAGGCTATTTCTGCCACGCGTCGAGACTTTAAAGGACTTGCATGAAAATGAACGTAATTTTTCTTATTTTTTGAAATATCTTATTTTGAGTATACAATACACCCTTGAAACCCCCTTTGAGAACTTTGAACCCCCCTCCCCTGGTAAACAATGATCTCACGGGCAGGCTTTTGAGCTTTATCTTTTCCAGAAATCATATTCAAGTACAATCCGTTTTTCCTTCCGGATTTTCAAATTTTTGAATACTTTAGTACATTTTAGAGTTATGGAATGCATTTGAAGATATTTAGTGAAATGCTACAATAAAACAAGAAGCAAATGTTTGCGTCCAGAATATAAGCAAACATTAAATTTACTTTTTCAAAACGCTAAGAGTCTAAAATGAATACACGAAAATTGCAATCTCAGAAACAGACCATTTTTACATAATTGAAAAAAAAAATATTTCGTTACATTCTTTTCTTCCATCTTTTGCAGCATTTTCAAAATAATGCACTCTCAAAATGGGGGAAAAAACGTTTATGTCCTTCCAGACGTAGGAAGTTGAACTATTTTCAACATTAGACTCCCAAATAAAAGTGGCCGAAGAAAGAAAAAAGTATAACGGTGGATTTTTTTTTGTAAAAATTCACATTAAACAATTTATTTTAAACACAGGGAATGCTTTGGGTTGCCCACAATAAACAGTCTTCCATTTCAGTACGGAAGCTTTTAATTTTAAAGCTTTTACTCAAGAACATCGCACCAGATATATTTCAAAACGAGCAAGAAATGAGTAACCTAACGTAATTTTTTTTGGGTTGTGTACAGACAAGCTGGAATTTTTTAATAAAAAATACTCGCTTTTCTCGCATGTGCTCTTTAACGTTTTATCAACATTTGAAATTTCAAAACTTGCAATTTTAACCATCTAAAAAACTCTTGATGATATAAATACCGAATTAAAAAAACGGACATGTGATGCTATTTAAATATTAAACTGCAAAAACATAATTATTTTAATGAAACGAAAACAAGCTCATTTGCGGAAAGTAAAGGAAGTATCCGTAAAAGATAAAAGTGGACCCACTTTAAAGTTTGATCTGTAAAACCTAGATGGCAGCACCAAATTTCTCTTTAAAAAGAACAAAGAGCTGCTAAATTCAAAACTGTAGAGGCGCAAAATAACAGACGGCGTCTTCGACGTCAAGAATTTGAAAGCTCTCGATTTTGACTCTGACGCCATGGAAATTGGCAATGGTCGAGTTTCGGACTGAGGCAAAATGACCGACTCCGACTTTTGAAATCTGCTTCAACTTTTTTTACTCCAAAACTGGACCCGTTCCGACTTCACAGCCCTGAATACAAGTATTATTAGGAAAAGCAGATAAAATTAGAGGGTATACTAGCGCAACCAGAATCTTCCCCAGGAAGAGATTTGTTTCATAAGAGTCCTTACAACTATCCAAATTACCATCGCAGAAATGGCAATGAGACTCAAGACTACGGATTCTTCAAGGGCGGACTCAGATTCGGGTTGTGGATGGGGGTCATCAATAAAACACGCGCTTTTTTTAAATTGGAAGCGGGAGAGAGGGAAGGGGGCTCATAAGTAATATTCGGGAATAATTAGAGGTCTGGAACTCTTCCCCGCTATTTTTTTTAAACCCACAAGGAGCAGTTTTGTGCTACCTTCATTCGCTTTAGAAATGGGAGGATGGGGAATGTCATGACGACTTCAGACGTTTCATTTCTCTTTCTTTGATGTTTCAGTACAATCTTAACAACAAAAGGATGGAGAGTGTAGTCCGACAGATCGTGGCAACTAACCAGGTTCCGGAAGTGATGAATATCAAAAATCCTGAGTGTCTCATACACTACTGCGATATCCCAGAACTGGTCAATTACAACAAACCTTGATGAAAGCCAAACATGGACTCGATCACAAGGTCATTTATTCATGAAAAATGCCTACGATCCATTTCAAGCAAAAAGAGAGAAATTCTTGTACCATGAGATTCTACCTGGCATTTTAGTTTTTATTTTATCTATACTCATTGTTGTAAATCATCATATTATATATTTTTGTATTGACTGTTGTTTATTTGTTGTATTTTATGTTTTAAGTTATTTTTTTGTTTGTTAACTTGTGAAATATTTTGTGTTTAAGTTCTCTGTTATACTTTCATTTTTTGAGATAATATTGAGGGCTATAATACACTCCAGCATTAGTAGAGACACAACTCAAAACATTAACTTTGTGAGCTATGTTACTGGTTTTGAATCAACAGAACAATGTAATGTCCTTCTAAAAATACGAACGAATGAAATGGAGAATTATTATTGTATTATCAGGAAAGACTTAGTACAAAACGGATTGAAAAGTACTATTCCTAATATAGTTCGATATTGTTAGGAATGATGCTTGTTAATTTAGAGCAAAATCAAAATTTTAGTGTTCAATTTGTAAGAATTAAGGAGTTTTGAAATGTGTCACTCTTCTGTTTTTGGGGTGCTGTATTGTTTCATTATCAGTTCAGACGGATTTCTTTTAATCTGTGGAAATCTTTAGGTATCATTTTGCTTTTTATTATCACTACATTAAAATTAATTAAAATATCCACGATTTAGAGCGCTTACAAAATATGATCTTGGCGCAATTTTACGGCATCCGTTAAGAGCTGGAGCCTTTGGAGTACGATCGTAACGGTATTCCTCTGCATCAATTTAACTTTGAAAGTTTTAGACGTACATACTTACTAGTGTATATTTAAAATGTGTAGTTCATTCACATTTTTAAGAGCTGTTTTATTCTTCTGTTTAATGTATTTTCCTATGTAAAGTATTTGAAGTTGTAAACAACAAAATGAAATAAAGTTTCATCTTTTTGGAATGTATGATTGATATTTAGTTATGAAAAAAGATTTTTCTATGTGAATTAAGCAAGAAGAGTAAGAAAAGATGTTAATAGAATTGGAGAAACAGAATGAAGAGGTGACGAGAAAATTAAATGTACCTTAGAAACTCAGTATAAAATGTTGACTTTTTTCTAACTTTTTATGCTTAGGATTTTATCTAAGTGATGCTGTAGTATTTTCTTAGAAAGTTTTGATTCATTGAAAATTAATTGATCCAAATTAATGCCTAAAACTATCCTTCAAACAAGCTATTAAACAAGATTAACACTACAATTTAATGTAAAATTATCCACCAATTATTTAATTGGGCTATTAAAAATTATTAAAATGTAAAATAGGCCAAATGAATATACCATGCAGGTAAAAGACACTAAAAGCTTCATCATAATATAAAATGAGGAGCAGTTATGTCTGCGACATGCAAGACATTTTTCTTTTTTCGCCACAGCAGAAAGTAAACAAGTCGCCAAGCGCCCTATCCCAAACCGTTACCCACACCCATCTAAGGAATGCTCGCCTTACAACGCAAAACCCTTTTATGCATTAATCTCCATCACTATCAACCTTGTATTTTCGATATTGAGCAACATCTTGCCAAAGTTGTCAGAAATCCAAAACCACAGGTTCCCGCTATTTGAATTTCCATCGAACGCTAATCAAATTCTCGATGGAACGTGTCGATGCAAAACTGATCTCTTCCTTTCCGGTTTCTCAAGGTGTTAGAATGGATCACGCCTCTTCACTTCATTGATAGCTTAGAATAGCTCGCGATCTATTTTTAGATCAGCTGTGTGCTTAGAATAAATAAAGAAGAAAATTAGAGATGAGAGGGTAAGATTATGAGATTATATTTTTTTTGTGTGTATCTCTCGTTTTAATCGTTTAAAATTTTTAACCTTCTAGTGGCACTGAACGTTTTATTACGTTCTAAACATCTTATCAGAAATGATAATGGACGTGAAAAGCAGTGAATATTTTTTGCAAAACTTAGTAACAAATGTAGTGAACGATAGTTAATGCGTGGAACGAATAAATAACCATCAATGACAAAATAAGTGAGAAAGTGAAACTTAGATAATGAAATTGCGTTGTCTTTCATTTTAATTTTTTGAAAAGTTTAACCTTCTGACAATACTGAACTTGATATAACGTTCTTCATATTCCAACTCAGATGCCTCAAGACAAGCAAATATCAACAAAAGATAGTACGAAACTCAGTCACAAATGTTGTTAAAGATAACATTACAAAACGCGAAAAATGCTTTTAGATAAAGTTTATATCTTTCTTGCATGTTTGGCAAAAAACAAAAAAGCGAATATAATTATTTTTTGTTTTCCACAAACCCATTTCCCAAAAATTCACATTTACGGTTTATTTATTTTTCATTTTGAATAAATTTTTAGTAACCTCCAAGAAAAGCATTTTTTCACATGAACTATTTGTGAGTATCAGCGTTAATTTTCTTTTTTTTTTTTTGGGGGGGGGGGGAGTGGTATAAAAACATTCTTAAAAACTCTGAATAAAGAAGTGGCTTTTCTGTATCCTAGAAAAAAAATCAGAAATTTAATTAAGAAAGAGCTAAGAGAAGGGTTTCTTATGGGGCCATAAATTAAAGTTCTTTCATGATGATGAGTTTGTAAGTATCATTATGAAAAAAACAGGCCTTGCTGACATTTAAATCAGTGTGCAATTTTCGTATAAAATTGAGTTTTTTGCAAAAATGGTAAGGGATGGACTATTTTGGTTTTCAAATACGGACCACAAGCACGTTAATTTTTTTTCAAAATTTCATTAAAAGGGCAAAAAAAAAGTCTTCTTAATAATGCTTCAAATATTTGTTTTACTTAAAGATGTCCGCTTTAGCAAATGTTTTCTGAGTGTCAGTTTTAGGACATTTAGTTTTGTTTTTGGATTTTTTAATTTAATTATTCATGAAGAGAATTACGAAAACATGAACATGGACACTATACAAAAATAGCAAAATTGAAAAAAAATAATATTGCATAGTAAAGTTTGAACATTTAACTGTCTGGTTTTTAAAAATAATACACAAAAGATAGACGCAGTACAATGTTTTATTGTTTTTTAAAAATTTTCGTAAATACCCGCCGATAGTAATTCAATTTGTGACAAACATTATTAAAAATCGTTTGTTTAGATATGAAACATTCAATTTTTAAAATTTTATTTTGAATTATTTATCAATAATAAATCAATGTATATATTTAACTTGAAATCTTAAAATAAAGCAACTATATAAATTTGCGTGTATAAAAATGTAGGGGAATGAAGAACAAGCACAACTACTTAAGCTTTACCTTAAAAATAGAAACGAAAACTGTAAAAATAAGAGATATAGCATCAGTAGAAAAAGAAACCTGTAATTTAGGGGAGGGGTTAGGAGGGGGCAATTGCTCTTTCTCTCTCCTGGCGTTATTATCCTACATTTCTTAATATGTACATTGTACAATGTAAATATAGAGGGAGTATAAGCAGAGCACGTTGGTCCGCTTTTCTACTTCATCAGAAAATAAATGAGTAGTTTAATTTTCTACCATCAGTTTCGTTATTTCTTTCATTATCCCCAGTTTTATTTATTTGTTTATTTATTTATTTATTCATTTTTGAAAATATTCAATTCGTTAATTTCTTGTACAGTAACTTCTTAAAATAACTTTATGAAGTAGATCAACGTGTAAGTTCGCTATTACGTTTAGGTGATTTTTTTAAGTATTAATTTTCCCCACTTGCTTATTTCAATATATTCCATAAATTGACTGAAAAATTACTTCAACTCTGATATTTTTTGGATAATAGGCACTTTATTACGGGGGCAGGATAACATCTCACTGATGCAAGGCAGCAGCAACGCAATAACTTTAAGAGTAGTTATCATAGTTGCCAGATTTAAGAACTGTAAATACGGGACAAGCTTCTGGGTGGGGGCAGGTGAAGTCTAAAAGTCGAATTTCAACAACTTTCACTTTAATATCAAACTTTTCTGATAAATGTACATGAAAAAAAAAAAAAAATACAGAATGAGCATGTGCATAAAGAATACATTTTTCACCATTGTATAGTTATTTTTCTTCATGAATATTAGTGGGAAAAGGTTTAACACTAAATATTGTGAAAGTTCATATATTCCTGCTTTTCACCTCCTTTTTCGGTCATTTTGAATTTTAGGGGAACAAAGGGTATATATTCAATGCAAATTATATCAAAAAACAGCAAAAACCACACCCACTTATATGTAAATGCTATATTAATTTTCCAAAACTAGCGGTGGGAGCAATTGCCCCCTCCCCCTCCCAATACTCCAAGTGACGGGCTTGTTCTGGCTTAGAAGATATATTAGCTGCTTCTATTCAAAATGTCAGACGTACCAATGTGGAAATTTGAATACGTGCAAAATAATTCTAATGAGTCATTAACAAAAATCATTTAATCATATCCTCTACTTAATTTTACTGCTGTAGTAATTCTTTCAAAGTTTTGATGAGTCTTTGGGTTTGCCATTAAACTTATTGCAATTTATATTTGTGTCGTCATTGTAAAAAAATGTGTATTTTTATATGTTTAAAATGCGTATTCGTTCGCTAAATGGAATCATGTAGTTACTTACATCTTCTAATTCAAAAGCGAAGCAAAGCACATTTCA
This sequence comes from Uloborus plumipes, assembly GCA_038373865.1. NCBI lineage: Eukaryota > Metazoa > Arthropoda > Arachnida > Araneae > Uloboridae > Uloborus > Uloborus plumipes. The sequence continues at coordinate 51,877 of JAXGGA010002086.1, read as the reverse complement.
AAAGATCTAGTGTCTAATTGTAGCTGAACACTTATATTTCTTTCAGAAGGAAGTATTTGAGCATATTATTTATACACTGAAGTGACAAAAGTCATGGGATAGCAATATGCAAATTTTCAGATGGCAGTAGCATCGCATAGAACAGGTATAAATGCGCAGTGCTTTTACAGAGCTTTCATTTCTGTTCAAGTTATTCATGTGAAGAGGTTTTAACGTGATGATGACCGCACGACGTGAATTAACAGACTTTGAACGCGGAATGTTAGTTGGAGCTAGACGCATGGGTCATGCCATTTCGGAAATCGTTAGAGAATTCAATATTCCCAGATCCACTGTGTCAAGAGTGTGCCGAGAGTATGAAATTTCAGGCATAACATCCCACCATGGACAGCGCAGTGGTCGACCGCCTGCACTTAAAGATCGAGACCGGCGACGTCTGCAAAGAGTCGTAAATTAAACAGACAAGCAACACTGCATCAAATCACCGTAGAAATCAATGTGGGACGTACAATGGACGTGTCTGCTAGAACTGTGCGGAGAAATTTGGATTTCTTTTGCTATTCCAGCAGAAGACCGACTCGAGTGCCTTTACTGACAGAACGACATCGCTTGCAGCGACTCTCGTGGGCACGTGAGCATATCGGTTGATCCCTAGATGAATGGAAAACCGTGGCCTGGTCCGATGAGTCACGATTTCAGCTGGTAAGAGCCGATGGTAGGGTTCGAGTGTGGCGCAGACCCCACGAAGCCATGGACCCAAACTGTCAGCAAGGCACTGTTCAAGCTGGTGGTGGCTCCGTAATGGTGTGGGCTGTTTTTTCATGGCATGGACTTGGTCCTCTAGTGCGACTGGACCGAACATTGACTGGAAATGCTTATGTGCAGCTACTTGGAGATCACTTGCAGCCATTTATGGACTTCATGTACCCAAACAACGATGGGATTTTTATGGATGACAATGCGCCATGTCACCGGGCCACAACTGTTCGCAATTGGTTTGAAGAAAATTCTGGACAATTCCAACGAATGATTTGGCCACCTAGATCGCCCGACATGAATCCCATTGAGCATTTATGGGACACCATCGAGAGGTCTGTTCGTGCCCAAAATCCTGCCCCATCAACGCTTTCACAATTATGGACGTCTATCGAGACAGCATAGCTCAATATTCCTGCAGAAGACTTCCAACGACTTGTTGAGTCCATGCCACGTCGAGTTGTTGCACTTCGCCGGGCAAAAGGAGGGCCGACACGATATTAAGAGGTATCCCATGACTTTTGTCACTTCAGTGTATAATAAGGCACAATAAAATCATTTACAAAGAAAAACACCACTTTTACAATGAACTATACCTTTGTTAAATGGATTGTCACAATATCAGCTCTAAGGGCCCTGCTCCACATTGGCGTAAAGCAGAAAAATAAAGCAGAAAAGTAAAATGGATTAAATAGTGCTCCTATGGAAACAACCCGGATTTTTCGGTTTCTGCCTTCGGTTTCGGTCGCGTTTTTTGCTGATGTGGAGCAAGGCCATAACTGAACAAAACGCTAACGTTACACTTCAGAAGAGAAAAACATTATGATTAAGTTAATTTTCTTATCACTCTATTTCACTTTTTGTTTAATTTATTTGTTTCTGAAAATAATGTTTCGTTTCGTATGTTGCTCCTAGTTACAATGCGGGACTTTAGCTGTTCCATATCAAGTTCCCGGAACGTGGAACTGTGTTTCATAAAACGGGATAGTCTCTTGAAATCCGGGGCAACCCTGGTAATAATCGAGAGTTAAAACAGAAACTGCGCAGGCATTAAGTCGGTCCTACCAAATTTGTTAAACATAGGCTTCTAAATTAGATCTCTTAACCTGATTATCCCGAGTTATCTCGAGCTCGTATGAGTTGCATGTAATTATTACCTCGAGAAAACTCGGGTGAAACTGAATGATTTTACATCTATAAAAAATTAAAATTCACCTTTCAACTTACAAACTTTTTGTTTCATTTCCTTGTACTTTAAAATCAAATTTGATTTTTTTTTTTTTTTTTGCAATTTTTTTCAAAACAATTTGTAAGGGAAGAAGTTAAAAGAAGTCATTCAAGGAACTTGGTGTAAATTACACGATTTTTTCTTTTTCAATTCAAAGAATTTCCAAAAATAAATGTTTACGAATGAAATGAACATTGTAATTACTATTACACATAAAAAAATATATGTTTGATAAAAATCGCATAATTTGTGTTGCTTTACTGTATAAAGAAAGCTAAGTTTTACTGATTTTTTTCGAGTTAAAGTACAGTTTTTTTTTACTTGTAAATCTTGAGCACTGGTGTCAAAATATTTCATACATTTCTACCTCTTGCATTTTTAATGGATGTTGTGAACAGAATTTCTGGCAGAACTGTAGTAGAAGAACTTCAGAATTAACTGCAATCCCGTAATAGCATAAATTATTTGATCCGGTTAATAGAACGCAATGGTGGTCCAACAGTGTTGCGGAATATCTCCAATTGCACCTGTGAAAAATTATGCATAAAAACTGGCCTTCAAATATGATTTCTTACTGCTCTAACGATTATTTTGAAGGACCTACAAGAACAATTACATTTAGGAAAAAATGAGGATTGCATCATTATCCTTTTTTGTACTTCGCTGCAATTCTTTGAACAATCACGGATTCCTCATCATTTTTGTAGATTTAATTAAAAGAATCCCTCCCCTTTTCTGTAAAAAATAACACGAGTGATGACAGCATATGCATAGGAAAGAATTTGTGTTCTTTCAAGGCCGAATGAAGATTCCTTCTCGATAATTTTAGTACATAACGAATGATGATTCAAGCACTTCCTTTATTGATATTGAGAGGTATGGATGCTGTGATTTCATGTTGAAGTAAATCGGCGGAAAAGCTAACCGGAAAAGTTGCATAACTAATTACATTTGTTTGATAAATGATTGAAATGGGACGAATTATAAGGAGTGATAGCTTGCTACAGTAAAAATAATTGATGCGCATTTGTATTTACATGATCAAAAATAACAGCACTAAGAATTAGCAAGAAAAAAATTTCTTAATCCTCTTAGGCTTTTTTAAAGATTTTTTTATTGTTATTATATAAATTGAATTTGTTTAAATTCGATTTGAAAAACGGACATCAAAATTGAGTTTTTTTTAGCAAAATACTTTTCAGAAAGTGAGGAAAACGTCTTGTATTGTAACACACTATTTAAAGCTACAGAGTGTTTAGTAGGAAAACTTAAAAAAAAAAAAAAAAAAGAGGGGTCTTTAGGGGAGTATTTAAAAAACCCGAGAACCTCAAGGTGACCGTCTTAACTTGCTGACCACCCCACTTGGTTGGTACTTTATTTCATAACAGTAGTAGTATAGGGGAGACTGGGGACGGTTATGACGCGGGGCGGTTGTGACAGTCGTCATATTAGCTAAACCATAATTAATACCTAGTTGAAGCAAAGAAAGAGAGTATCAGCATGGTTGTCTGAATGTGTGTCAAAGCATTGCGGTAGCCATCGAGCGACATTAACGCTAGCAGAGGGGTTGGTTACTTTTTAACAGTCAAAAGTAAGTTTTTTTGTTCGATGTCTTTTAGTAATTCCTGTTGAATGGGTACAGATAGAGAAATGAAAGTATTCTCCCCGTTAGTAGTGAACCTTAATAGTGAAATAGCAGTGATTACTTTTTATGTAGGCTATTTTGTATTGCCATGGCGATTGCTGTTTTCAAAAGTAGTGGGTTGGGGTCGGTTGTGACAAATTGCGTGGGGACGGTTGTGACACGAGTAAAACATGTTTTTATCATATTTGATGCCCATAATACGCTTGGAGAAGACAGAAATAGGGTAGTGTGACCTAATGAAATATAAAGAAGCTTATAAAGAAGTGAAACTTTTTTTTCTTTCTGACAGCTTTGGAAATGCAATGTTAATCGTAAGTCTTTGCTACGAAACATTCATTCGTAAACGCGATGGAGCCGGCCGGCGCTGTCACAATGAAAACAACGTGTGCATGTGCATAGGTTATATTGCTCATAATAAAGTGCTTTTGAGCTTACATATACGCTGAAAGCAGATATGAGAGTAAAATGGCTACTGAGAAATGGTTCCGTTCATTTATGAATAGAAATGTTTCACGTCTGTTCGTGTAGCTCATGCAACTCGCCTTTCAAGAGTAACAAGCTTCAATAAAACAAATAAATGTAGAATCTTTCTTCGATACTTGAGAATTGTTATGAACAGACACGGTTATGACCCACAGGATGTGCATAATGTTGCCATAACAGACGTTACGAAATTCCAAAAACCTGATATTTTTGTAAGACTTGGTATATTTTGTAAGACTTGATATCAAATGAACGAGACACATTGTTAAATGTTAAACTTTCCCAGATGAAGGTTATGTTGAATTACGTTTAATATTACTTGAAATTAAAAGTGATCTAGACTGTTTTGCTGTATTTTTGAACTTGTCACAACCGACCCCAATCACTGTCACAACCGCCCCTGGGGTGGGGTCGGTTGTGACATTTTTTCCTTTTTTGTTTAATTTGGTCCTGTGAGTTAACTATTGTACTTAGGGAGAAAATTTTAGTGTTTATAAGCAGGCAAATAAACACTTTAACATAAAAACAACTGTAAACCAGCTCGCAGGCATTGCTGAGGGATCTATGGGGGAGCAAATGAAAATTGTCACAACCGTACCCAGCCTCCCCTATATGGAGTGGATCATGATCTGCCGCAGTACCTTTGATTGACTCAAGGACTTGCAAATATGGTTTCCAGTAGCTTACTCTTTAGTCACATATATCTTATATTAACACGCACAAGAAGCGCAATAGAGCAATCATCACATCTGGTTGAAACTATCTCGCTATTTAGAGTGATAATGCGTTTTTCACACGAAAGTCAGACTAAGAAGTAACTTACCTAATTGAAGGGTTTTTCACTTCGGCCCTAGTGTTACTCATATACTAGTAGATTTCGTTTCAGTCTTAACAAGTTCTTTATTTAAAATCACCGAGGAAGGTACAAAAACTATACATTTGTCTATATTTATCTACTTTCTTAAGATTTCATAAAATTTAGAATGCACTTTTGAATAAACAAACCATACGGAATTCTAAAAACATTGATGTTTTTTTATCGTTGCCAACCCGACAGCGACAAATATCGTCGGAAACAAATATCATCTTATCACAGCGCCCTTTACTGGCATATTTTTTTTGACTGCAACAGTAAGAGTTACTCTCTGGTCGGCACGCGATTGAGCAATTATTCTATAACGTTAAAGATGTATAACACTCTAAGACATTGTAAACAATGTGTACGCAGTGTCTCATTTACTTTTGTTCATCTCTCATTTCTCGTTCACTTCACTATTGGGTTTGAGCATGTGAAACATTCTTCGTTTTTATGCACTGATGGAGAGGCCTGCAATTTTTTGCCCCAAAACAGCTGTTTGATGAGTTCTTAAATCATTTTGAATGTATTCATTTGTACTTTTTTATACGTTTTCTGATTTTACTCATTCCAAAATAGTTTATTATTTTTTAATGCAACGTTTCAATGTATGCGTTACAAATTACTAGAGATGGAAAATTTCAATAACAATATCCTCCCTTGGCTGTGTTCGAATTCAGTTCGAATTTCATTTTTCTATCTGAAGTTTGGTCTGGTAAAAAATCTATTCAATAACACAGCTCTTGAAACAATAATATAAGATTCATTCCCATACGTTAACATTATTACCCTGATTTTTGAGAAAAGTAATAAATATTACTACTCTCATAAAGCAGCAAGTTGCAGCTTTTAAACCCGAGCTAAATAGAATTTTATGACATATACCGACAGCCAGTCTACGTCATCCAGGGATAGCAGTTTCGCCCTGATTGGGACTCATCGCTTTGGAGTAACCATAAATGAATTGGACGCAAATGTCTTTTCATTGAAACTGGGATTGCTTTCACAATGATAACTAAAATTAGTTTTCCACATTAATGGGGGCTCGCAATCGGTTCATCCTGCAAAGCGAGCGGTTCATTCTGTTAATCGAAGGTAAAACCTCCATTTGTAATCTTAAGTTACTACTTCAAATTAGGGCTAAGGCAGAACTACGAATGCTCGTAGTTCTGCCTTAGCCCTAATTTGAAGTAGTAGCATGTACAGACAGCCCAATTTCAACATTCAAAGGCTGAAGTTTTGCATTTTAGAGACGGTAGTTCACAACTTAGTACCTAAGTGAGAGGAAAACCTCACTTTACAATATGAACGGTAAAACGCCTATGAACTCTTACCGGTACGCTAAATTAATTTAAGCAGCCTGTCTGAAGGTAAGCTCAGCTTAAATAAAAAGACATTTGCCTTAAGCTGGATTAGGATTATTCTACACGGATAAGCCAAAAGCAAGGACGAAACTGGGTCCTGGTCTATACCAGGTCTGTCGGTATATGCTTGCAGTTCTGCCTTATCCCGGCTTGAGGCTATAACTTACACGAACTGGTAATAAATATCGCTCATGATTTTGGATTCCTCCAAAGCTAAGATAATGCAACAAATCATTTCTTACTGATGAGACAAAAATCAGCGTGAAAGTTTTTTTTTTTTTCTGCCGAAACATATTAATTTTAAGTTATGGTTTTGAAGGGGAAAACGAATTAAAAGTTTTATTATTTCCCTGGTTCAAGATCTAGATACTGCAACCCACAAATAGCATTTATCATTTTCTATTGTCTTGTACCTCATTTAGTTACTGGTTCCTTTAACATATGTCTACATTTTGGAACTTTTTTGTTTCACTGAGAACTTACTAGGTTAGTTTTTCGTAAAAATATATTTGAAATTAAAACGCATATACACACATATTTTCAAAGATTCATGAAATCGTGATACCAGTGACCGAGCCACATGTCCAGTAAATGTTCCACATTCATGCATTTTGTACCACCACAGCTACACCGATCCAACCTGTTCTTACTTCCTTTTACGTAGTAAAGGAAGTATTGTGATCACGAAAAAAATTTCACTCAAATTTCGGTCTAAATTTTGACTTTGCTCACCCCTGAGTGAATGTCGCGTAGTTTTTTCGACCTGTCAGCACGTGCATATGTACCTAACAACATACAAACAGCCGAAAAATCAATTTCGACCACCCCCGAGTAAATTACGACGAGTTTTCTCGTGACGTCTGTATGTACGTATGTGCGGATGTATGTGCGTATGTGGCTCGCATAACTCAAAAACTATATGCCGTAGAAACTTCTAGCTTGGTATGTAGGCTCTGAGGGGGGTCTAGTTGTGCACCTCCCCTTGTGATTGCATTCGAATGTTCCTAAAGGGGTCTTTTACCCCTTTTTTGGGGAAAATCAATGTTAATTTCAATACAGACTCAAGTGATATGAATTGGCGCCACCACTTGGCGACATGTCGCCAAGCTTTTGGTCGCCAAGTGTTTGACGCCAACTTGGCGACATGTCGCCAAGCTTTTGGTCGACAAGTGTTTGACGCCAACTTGGCGACATATCGCCAAGTTGGCGACATATCGCCAAGTTGGCGACAAATTTGGCGAAAAAATTATTTTTTGAATTTGGGTTCAACTTGGCGCTATTGGCGATATTTTGCGAAAAATTCACTAAATGATATTAAAATCAGCAATATTTAGAAAAATAACCATTGTAAAATATTTTTTGCATTGTTTCGTGGTAGATTAGGGGAGTAAATGTTTGAATTGTTACCTTGCTCACTCCAAGCACTTTTTTTAACACTTAAGGCTTCTACTAAGAAATTTACACGTAAAAGGAAGTAGTGTGGGGTCCATACCAGATTTTTTTTTTTAATTTAATCTTGTTTAAGTGCCATGGCGAGCCGTAGTCACTGTTCCACAAATCCACTCCGCAATTTGGTTATGGTGTTGGAGAGGAGGGCGAGCCTGCAGTACACTGCACCCAGGGTAACTGCTAGCAATAAACCCCGAAACTCTCGATACCACGGATTTTACGCGTATAATATTGTGCAAGTGCTCGATTGGTATTTGGTGGTCTTTTACTCCGAACCCTGAATCCTCCTATTCCGAGTCCAGCGTCTTATTCACAAGACGCCAGTGCCAAATCGAGAATCAGTTGGATGACACTGGCGATATATGATGAATTTTACACAGAGCTCCAATTGAAGTGATTGCTACGATTTCTATCTACCATTACTGTAAAACTGTTTCCTACTTCGATATACAACAGGGTTGCCAGATTTAACAACTGTAAATACGGGACAGTCTATGGGGGGGGGGGGGGGGCGGGTGTTGAGAGATGAAGCCTAAAGGTTGAATTTTTAGAACCTTGACTTTAATATGAAACGTTTCTCACAAATATAAATAAAGAAAAAAACACATAATGATCATATGAATAAAAACTTCATTTTTTATCATTGTATAGTTATTTTTCGTCATGAATATTAGTGGGAAAAGGTTTAACACTAATTATTGTGAAAATTCGTATTTCCCCGTTATTAACCCCCTTTTTCCTGACGCAGGTCCGTCATTTCAAATTTTGCTAGTGGGGGGAGGTGGGGGGCAAAAGTTAAATTATACCTCATTTTAATGTAAATTATACAAAAAAAAGCAAAACCCACTCCCACTTATATTTAAATACAATAATTTCCCAAAACCAGGGGTGGCTATTGACCACCCGTCCTGATGTCCCAAATAACGGGCCTGTCTTGGCGTGATAGATATAATAGTCGTTTCTACTGATGACTAATGTTTAGTATGTACTTTTTAAAAAAGCTAGACCTACAATTGGGAAAATTTAAATGCAAAATAATTTTAATGAGTCATTAACAAAAATTTTGATTACAGTTGAGTAGACATAGAGTTAAACATTATACTACTTGAACTCACTGTAACAAGTTAACCTAAAACAAATTCAAAAAATCAATATTCAATATCTTTTGGGAAAAAACTGTACAGTTTTGTCAATATTATAACACGATAATTATTCTTATATAATGTCTAGAAAATTCCTTTTTTTTTATCATATTTGCTGCTTGAGTTTACTACTGTCATAATTCTTTCTGAGCTTTGATGGTCTTTAGGTTGCCATAATGCTCACTAATTTACATACATTTCTGTCACTCATTGTAAAAATTATGTGTCTTCATGTGTTTAAAACGCGTATTTGTTTGCTAAATGAAATAACATTTAGTTACATCTTTTAGTATAAAAGCGAAGCAAAGCAAATTTTAAAAGATTGAAATTGATTGATTCAAAAAATCTGGGGACTAATAGTAGCTGAAAACATATTTCTTTCATAATTGAAAAATTGAGAAGGGCTCTTTGTATAATAAGGCATGGTAAAATCATTTACAAGGAGATACACCACTTTTACTACAAACGTTTGTTGAATTGATTGTCTCGATAATTTCTGCTCTAAATGAATAAAACACTAACAATACTTCAGAACAGGAAAATATTATAATTCAATCAATTTTCTTATCACTCTCTTTCACATTTTTTGTTTTACTTATTTTTTTTTTCTAAAAATAATATTTCGTTTTGTAAAATGCTGCTTCTAGCCAGAATACGGGACTTTAGCCGTCCCGTATCAAGGTTCCCCGGGATGCGGGACAATTTTTCAAAAAACGGGACTGTCCCTTAAAAACCGAGACGTCTGGCAACCCTGATGCACAGCGCTAATGGAATTCTTTCCTCGAGATAGTATATGTTATCAGTATGATACTAGCAAAATTTTAACGAATAATTTCAAACATTCTTAAAAGAATAATATTAAAAATATATATATATATGATAGTGGTCTATGTTTCGTAATTTGATTACGTTTAATCTACTGACTATCTTTCAAATTGATCAGGAATAACTTTTGCGAAGCGCAACATACCTAATGAGTCAGATTTCTGCGGCGCTGCGAACCAATGCAAAAAAGACATTTTTACTGTAAGGTCGCATGTGTATGGAAACCACTTCAAACACTTGAAAGCTGACACTGAATGTAGCATATAGTATTTAGCGCTATATTTGGCCATAACATGATGGTCTATCACTAAGTTGTTTTCAGGTGTTCCATAATTTATGAAGTTACTTTCGTTTCATTGCTTCTGCATTATGGTTAAACTTGATCTTCATCGCGCCAGAAGAAGTAAAACTTCAAAATTGCAAAAATATTTTTTCGTTAAATATATTTACCTTTTTGAGATTTACCTTTTAGGTAAAAATATATTTTCAGGTTCAAAAAGGTGATTTTGTTTAAATCTAAAAATGATACTTTATGGACAATGCATGTTTGTAGTTAGAGTTTTTTCTTTCTTTTCTCTTCCTTCTTTTTTAAAGAGATACTTCACATCGTAGGTTAAAAAACTTCTTCCATATTTTGCCTTCATATTTTAAAATTTGTCAAGAATATAGAGAAACTAAAGAAGTAATGAAAAATGATCTTCTCAAATCTAAGTGAAAAAAAAGGAAAATTAAAGAAAACGCGTGTCAATGTCGCTGTAGCTAACGCTTCCAGCAACAATAAAAAAAGAGCCATTGTTTATTGTGAAAAGGCTTATGCATTGCAACATTGCCAGAGGATAGCCCATTTAATATTTTTCTGTCCTTTTGTTCACCCACAAAACTGCTCAGAAATTTTGCTACCATCAATATTCATTTTATCAACAATTACCGTCAAAGGACATAACAGCAAGACACCCACGTGTGACGGAATTATGTAAACAAGTTTCAGAACTGAGAAAACTATCGCTTTTACGCACTCTAATGGCTACTGCCATGCGTGCACATCGAGTGTTATACGCTGAATAACAGAATCTTTATCACTTCCGATATTAGAAACGCATGTCTCACTTCGTTTAATGGCAGCGTCTTTAATGAGTTGTTCCCCACTTCCTGCCTTAGTATTTTTCGCATTTCAATCCATCTCGGCATTAATACACCTTATCACGTCGGGGAAACAAAGGAAATAAATCACCACATCAATCACGCCTGGCAGACAGGAGGGAATACCATTTAGTTGGAACAACACGCCACAGCTTCTAATTGCTGATAGCTCCGTTGGAGCCGTTCGGGTGTGTCTAATGCCCAGAGGTTTCGATCTGGGTCAAGTGCAAGTAGCTCACGGGGTTTTTCGGTTTTTTTGGTTTTTCTTCCGACTTTTGTTTCACCGTTCTATGAGTGTTCCAGACATCGAAGGCCAGCAGATGCAGAGGACATTATTCCGTGCATTTCCCATTCACCGAAACTTGTTCGATGAATGCACGAGGAAAGTGCAAAAATATTTTGGAGTATTGATTGGCGAATTTCATTTAGTAGTTCAGTTACTCGTTGTTATTGCTTTTTATCTTGAGCAGTTTTTCTTTTTTTTTTTTTTTTTTGAATCCAGAAGCTCACTTCTATGGCATTGAAAAAATAAGTTCCTTGTAACTTCCAGGCACGTGTATGCAAATATTTTTTTTTTTTTTGCTATTTGAGGTTCCAACGTCGATGCGTTATTTATTTGTTTATAATATTCTCTGGATTTTACTTCATCTCCGTAAATGAATCCCATCAAAAGAAAGCTTCTGGCAAAAGAAAGTCACTGGTAGGACATCAAGAGCTAAAACGTTATATTTTGAACGCTGATGACCTTATATTTGATAAAATAAAATTTCAAACGTTGTAGATTAGTAGCTCCTTCTTCTTTCTTTGTGTAAACCATTTCCGTCTTTCTGGTCAAGAGTTGTATTTGCGTTTAAAATGTTTCCTGCGAAAGCTAATGGCACAAATGTACTGTTCAACAAATACCCCCAAAATAATTATACCAAAAATACATTTTTTGCGCAATCTACGTTAAAAGTTCTTCCCAGTAAAAGATTTTCAAAGATAACTCGGTGGTGCATTTCTGACATTATATATTTGCTTCATATTTTCTCGGAGGTTTCAATACGAAGTTATTTGAACTGTTTAAAATAAGCCTTTGAAATATAAAACCAAATTATTGTTCACACATATTCTTGGTCAAAAAGCATTTTTGTGAGCGTTTTCTCAAAGCAAATGTACCTCCTGGTTTCAGCGGTATTTATGTTTGCTTTAAAATCCCATGAAGACCACAAAGTTAAGTTTTCTTAAACAAAAAAGTCCACGAAAAGTTGTCAAAACCAAAAATGAAACATGGAACTCTAGAGGCGTGGCAGATGTATGTTGAACAATCAAAGGTTAGTCATTATCGAAATATTCCTTTAAAATTAATTGAGGTCGGCAGACCGAAAGGCATTTTCAACTTTATTTGTTTTTTATTTTCCAATATTTATCTATAGACTGCTTACTCATTTTTTAATTATTATTATTTGTGTAACCATTTGTTGTTTTTAACCATTTTTCTTTTATTTTTACTGAAAAGTAGGCTAAAAATGAAATTAGGAAAAGTAAATTAAATTGAAGCAATAACTTTACACTGGCTAATTAAAGCTGTGTAATTATGAGAATCAAACGTTTCTAATACAATGATCCAGCAAAGCAATGGTGAATGCAGAGAAGTAGAACAAAATAATATACCGGAGAAAAGTTAAACAAAGTAATATAAAAAGGGGGAGGGGATGATTTCGGCTGTTACTCAAGCAGAATTTTAGAGTGGAAATCACTTGACATGGATAAATTAGATTTGCAATTAAATCAGTATTTGAAAAATGTATCATTTTTAATGAATATTATAGTGTTAAGCAATCTTAGATAACGCTTAAGTAAGAACACACGTTTTGATCTATCAGTACTAACCAGCTTTACTTTGAAAGGAGTTCACTTTTGCCCAGTTTCAAATTTTTAAAGTAGGAGATTTTGAAATGCTAAAATGACGAGCATCGTAATTTCAGCGAAATTTGTTTTCTTCAATTTTAATATAAAAAGCTATATGCATAGTAGGTGAACTATAAATATGGTAGGAAACTTCTATGAAAGGAATTCAAATTACAAAGCTTTTTTCAGTCGCTCCTCCACCTGAAAAACCATAAAACCGATTAAAATACATTATTTTTATCTCTCTCTCTATCTCTCGCTCAAAAAAGAATAAATCAGCTAGATTTTCAAATTAAAATGAACTTTTCCTTCGCTATTTATATAGCAAAAAAAAAAAAAAAGTAAAAATAAAATGATGCATATACTCAAGAAACTGTCGATGTTCTAAAAATGGTCAATTTTGTCATATTTTTTAAAAGGTTGAAGCATAAAAGAAATGTTACTTTGGAATACTTTATCTGTCCATTAGTTGTAACTCCTGTAAATAAAAATTGCACTAAGAAACAATTATGATGGTTATGTAAAACTGTAACACTGCCTTCCTGATTTGAAATGGAATGGCACTATTCATGTTGGTAAAGGACTCTAAGACCGCGCCTGTGTCGGCGCCTTAAAAATTCCAAGAGTTGGGGTTGGAGTCCCTTTTTTCCTGACTCTACAAAATTAGCCATTTCAAATAAATGAAAATAAAAATGGTCCAATAGCCTTGCTTCCATGGTCTCGAACTCTGAAGAAAAAATAAACATTTCAGTAAACTTCCCATGAGTATAAGCTAGAAATTACACTAATACTTATTGAACTACATTTTTCCTGAGTTATTAACCTACTGATTTTAAACTTGAGACAAAATTGTACGAGTGTAACAGTTTTATGCCAATATTTGCATTTTATATCCAGAAATTTCAACTTTAGCTTTTGATTGTGATATACTCGAGTATGAAGATCCTTTATGTATCATAATATAAAGTAACTTTCTAAACACATTTTTTGCACTTAAAAATAATTATTTGTACTTTTGCAGTGTACGCTCAAATCCTTATTTTTAAATTTAAGAAAACTTTTCCGAAAGTTGATATTTCATAGTGTGATGATAACGGATCCTTATTACGTTACATTAGCTAATTTAAAATTATGTCTGCTGCAACTTCCCAGACATTATCCTCTTCAAAACGAGAACAGACTTTTCAAGAAAACTTGAACACCACTTTAAATTTAGTGTGTTTATACAAATATCTCGTATGTATACTATACTTTTTTAATGTGAAATATTGATTAGTGTAGACTGTCTAATCAATCATTTGGTATAGGACGTTAAAAACATTATGTAGGCAAATATTGACAAAACGGACTTTTTATGGTTAGGTTCTTTTTGTGGGAAAGTGTTGTTTGCGGGGGGGGGGGGGGTCAAAAAGCGGTGCATCAACACAGTCAATAATAGAGTCTGACTACGGAATAGACAACTTTTCTTGTCATTTGCGTTTTGGAATAGTGTAGAAGGAAATTATTGTAGTCAATTCATTTAAGAAAGAACTGAACTGTTTACAAAGAACTAGCAGTACCCGCACGGCCTGCGCACGTGCAGTAAATTAAAAAAAAAAAATGGAGAAAGAGTAATGTTTCCCTTTTAAAACATTTAAGCGTAATCCCGAAAACTGCAAAGATTGAATTCAGCTTTGGCTAAGTTCCCTTCGTATTGAAATGTTGAAGTAAATCTGTCCACGATTGAACAAAATGGCAACGGCAATTAAAACTTGATTTTCAAACTTTCGGCTGGTATAAGTCGTTTTCACGTGATTTTTCAACATTCCCGTTCGAGACGCCGTAGGTAAAAAACGTTCTATTTTAGGATTTTTCCTAGTCTTTCAGAATGAAGCCAAAATCGACACGATGCGATAATTATTTCTCTAGATAGAGCCATTTTTGTGTCTAAACTTTAAATTTCGAATAAAAAACGAACTATTCATCGAATTTTGACCTGGTCTAACAACCTTCTCTGAGCTAACCAGCAACTGCTGTACAAATTGGAACGAAATCGGTTCAGTAGTTTTTGAGTTTACTCCGGACACACATATTTTGGAGTTTGTGTTTTATATATGAAGATTAAAAACTTTTTCTTACTGAAGTATAGTCATTTACTATTTGAAACATCTTAATGCATTAAAGCTTGCTTCGAAAGCGAGAAGTAAAACGCCATTGCTTATTTTAAATGATCACCTCCGATTCAAAAGAGCAATTTACGCTCAACATGTCTTCAGTTTCGTCATTTTAAACAAAACATTGTAATGAGTGCGGGTAATTTGCTGAAATTTGTTATTCTCTAAGAGAAAATACAACTTTTAATCGGATGAGAGGACGAAGAAACAACGTTCCGGTTGTTAGCTCTCCTCGTCTTATTTTTTTCGCAGAAAAAAAAACTTTTACTTGTCAGTAGTAACAAAACAACAGTTGCTCTTTCCCAAAATTGTTCAACCTTAGTGTGGTAACTGTCAAAGGCCTCAAGCTGCCTTGTCAAATTGAATTCTCTGTTACAATGTCAAAGTCATTGTACTATACAAATACGCCTTTCAGGAAGTCCGTGAATGAAAAACGAAAATAGTGGCATTAAGGTTTTATTGCATTTCCTCCCACTTTTAAGTGAAATGGATACGTTCCTTAATACATCTTTATGTTGCGGAACGGTTTGAAAACTTGCCTGATATTTACATATTAAAATCGTGTTTTTCATCACCCCTAGGTGTTTCATCGCTCGTTACAAATGTCTTGTGTTACTGAAAGTGAAATTTCGTAAGGAAACTGCAACCAAGCTCTGATTATTCAGGAGCTGATAAACCGACTGTCAAATTAACTGGATAAGCTAACGGCCTCGCGTTTTACAGCCACTTTCCACACTTTTTGAAAATATCTACACATAGTGCATGTATTTCATGCGATGTATTTAATAGCGCACCTCTGTTCAAAAATCTTTAAAAAAAACTATTAAAATTGAAAAAATAATGTGCAAAACAAGGCGTTTGTAACGCGCTCTGCTATAGTTGGCAGTGGTAAAAGTGTTTTTCACAAATCAGGTAAAAGTGTTTAGAGAAGTTTCTATATAAATATTGTACTAACTATGCTTGCCACAATCGTTCGGTGTCCGTCCTATAAAGCTGCTCCAGTTAAGGTATTTGCTTTTAAAATAAAGGTAAACATATTCGAGTTGAAAAAACAAAAAACATGCAGTACGCACGGATTGAGATTCCTTTAATAATATAAATTAAATCAGAATTTTCTTGGTATAAGTTTTATAGCGAATTAAAGAAAAACCCCTTTAAAGAAAAAACCCCTTCTTTTTCCAAAAGTTTTATCGAACGTAAGATGCAATTAAACCAATAGATATCAATTTTCGAATGTTATATTTGTTTCAATTTTAAAACTGCTGAATAGTTTGAATTTTAATCCTTGGGAAAATCATGTAGGAAAACCGGAAATTTAATAGTAATCAATATCAAGTTGATAGCGAATATGTCCTGAGTTGGGCTTACGAAAATTGTCCTCCCCTTGCTGTTCCCCCGGTAAAATCCACCTCCAAATAATTATTCTCTTGGTAAAACATCTATAACTAGTTTTCTTTACAAATCCAACATTTTATGGACATTTTTCAAGAGCAAAAGGTAAAAAATAATTTTTTTCCTAAAAATTAATAATTGTGTTGCTTCTGGCAATTATAAAAGTTTTGAAAAGGATTGAAATAACTTTTAAGAAGTTGAGTGTAGTGTTTTTTTTTCTAGACAATAATGTTTATTTGTGGTACTCTGGCCAAAAAATGGTCAAAAATGTCGTAGCGATCGATTGAAAATGGGCTTGAGATTGACGGGTTGCTTGTGGCTGAGATAGGGTAAAAAATCCAACTGAGCTCTCTCACAATTCTCTTGAATGTCCGATGTGAGTGCTATTTTAATCTCGCTTTCAGTGATGTTTAACACATTAGAAGTGCGAAAAAGTTCATTACTTCAGGAAAGGCGCAGTAACGGTTTGTAATACCACTGAGCCAATTGGTTTTACCACATATTGGCAATTTTAACATGGTAGTTTACATGCAGATAAGATCTGTTATCACCAACCCGCCCTCCTGTCGTGTGCGCAGAAGGTTATTTCTTACTGAGAAAGTGACTTATTTAGTAATATAGGATAATTTTTAAAGTGATGCGCCTTTTAAGTTAGTGTTTTAACACATTTTACTAAACCGGATTTTAGTTGCGTTATAATTTTTACTTTAATTTCTATTTTAATATGGCTGGAAGCTTTATTTATTTTTCAATTAAGTCAAGATTTTGTCATTGAAGAAAAACACATGTGAGGTCACATTTCTTGGAATTGAAAAGTTATTAAAATTTTTAATTTTTTATTCGAGAGGTAATGAAAATGGAAATTATTACATCATTCGGTAACTACTGGGTAATTTTCAAGACTTTTTATAGCAGGAAAGTAGTTTCCTTTTAATCGAAATATGAATTAAAATTAGCGAAAATAAATTACTATGATGAGTTTTGGGAATTCCACGGATGTACATTAGTATGCGCTGCATCAAAACCAGTTTTATGACTCACTCTGCGCAATGATATGTTCCTATTGGAATTACAAGAGATGGAAAGTGAAAATGAAATTTTGTTTCCTGTTTTTACTATAGAAAAAACAGAAACATCCTTTTTGGAAAGAAAAAACCCTTTTCATGTTGGTTGCAGTGTCAGGAAACAATTCAAAAACCTTATGTAACTGCAGAAAAAAGAAGAACATGAGATGATGCAGCAAACAATAACTATTACTTCAGGTTCGTCGCTTCGAGTTTTTCCAGATGGATGGGGTACAAGGGGTGCATATGCAGTATAAATTTTATCAAAAAACGTCAGAAACTTCGACTCTTTGTTGTGAAAACATTAGTTTTACAAAAGCCGCGGGAAGGAAGGCAATTGATCTCCGGCGCCATTAAAGAGCGGTCCTGTATAACTTCTGTAAACACTGGTTACAGAATTCGGTGACCAGTATTTTCACCTGTCTGCATAGGCGAGTTTACGGGGATGTTATGGGGTGCGCGGCACCCACATCAATTTTAATTGAGTTTTGAAACATTTTAAAACTAAATTTATTTCACCAGAAAGCTTAGTTTAGAGAATAATATATATTTTTTCATTGCGGCACACGAAATTTAATTTACTTGAAAGTCGAAAATACAACAATATACAGTTCGTTGTATGATCCGTGTATTTCGTTGCACATTGCCAGTGCGAAGGAAATAGGACTGTACTACGTATTAAGAATAACAATATATTTATATCCATTTGAGGAAAAGAAAAATTATGCAATTACATGCAAGTAAATAGTTATCATTCAGTGCTGCATTCTAGAATAATTGTTTTCTGTGTAATTGGGTATTCATTGGTTCATTATTCGTTTAAAACAACGATGGATAATGCAAAAAAAAAAAAAAAAAAAAGAACACGCTATTGTAATATATACTTAATCAGTAAAATCTGTTCTGAAATAAAGAAAAAAGCAAGCATTTTTCAGTTAAATTTTAAAACTTTTGCGTAAGAAGCCCCAGAACTACCTGTTTGCCCTGAGAATGTCCCCCCCCACCCCCACCCAACACACACAGATCCCTTGTTTTGCTGCACCCCAGAATTCACTGCCTAAATCCGCCTATGCCTGTGTATACAGTATTTTGTTGTTTTACACCCCATATGATGGTAAAACGCGCCCTTCTCCCAGCAGTACTTTAAGAATTATTTAATTTAACAGTGTTTCTTTTTTTAATGAAAAGCTATGTCTTTTCTCAACACAGAGCTTCCTTGGCATTCACTAATAGGATTACGTCCCAAGATAACCACGTCAATATCATAGTTTGGCTCCAGTTACTTGAACCCCTTGAGATAGCTTATTTCTTCTTTTTAAGTTCACTGAAAGGGGGAAAGTGCTATTGACACGCAGTGAGTTGTGTTATCTCATCATCTGACTCTTCGGTTTCACTTGCTGAGTTAACCCTGTATTAGTAAATAAAACACAAAAGAGGAAGCACAAAGACAAACACAAAATTCAACTCAAAAAGAGGACTACTTTCCTTAAAATTTTCCATTGTAATATGAAAGGTTTAAAAACATTTAAATTATGTATAATCATACATAAAAATGTTCAAAAACTCATTAATGAAGAAGAGGAGTCCAGGCTTATTGGACATTGGAGCACGTCGGACTGGCTAATATAATTTCAACACAATTAATATTTTTATTTTTTATTTATGACCAACAAATACCACCTATGGCCCTACTAAACTTAGAATGAAATCACATTGTATAGTTATATTAAACAAATTTTATTTCAGAAAGTATCATTTCAACTGTGTTGAGTACTTTTCAGAGGTATTTTCCATCAAGGTTGGAACGATAAATTAAATTCTTTCCTAAATTAAGTTCTTTTACTTCACAATTGAAGGGATTGGAGGATGAAAAGGCTATGTTACATTTTGAAAAATGAACACTCTGTGCAATTATAAGCAATGGATACAAGTAAGCAAATAAAACTTGGTACATGGTAAAACAAAAAGTATATGTCATTAGACCAATTTCATACGCACACTAATGACAAAACCAGAAAACAAAAAAGCTGCAGCTATTGCAACAATAAAACTTCGAATTTTAATTATTCGCAATTTCTGTTTTGTCACATAACTCCTTTATCTACCAAGCCTTTCAATTATTAGTGTAGTAGTTTTTTTATTTTTTATCATAAAGAAAATTAATATGGTAGCATTTTTGCAAACCAAGCGTTCATGGTACGTCGGTCTACTCATCAAATACGACAAAAACGAAAGCTTATTAAAGAATTAGAAACAAAGTATTCGCATAATAGCAACAATGATGTTGATTAAGATTCAAGTTGTATTGATTCTTGCAAAAATATAGATGGTTTTGGAATAAATGGAGCTGAAATAGATATTGGTCAATTTAATATTATGTTATACTGGTTTTTAAACTTAAAATATTTTGTCCTGAAAGCAAAAGAAAATAATTTTGTTTCAATATTGGTTAATATTTATCATTAAAATTGTAACAATTCGTTTTTTTCGTAATGCTGATCAACGTACTCCCAGCATGGGGCACATTGGTCCACTTTACCAAAGTCCAGTTTAAAATATAATATAAAAAAATTAAAGAGTTGCATATTTACAAAAAAATCTGGGATGCTGAAAATTGCTTAAAAAAACTTGCGTTATAAAATTAAATTGTTCGTTTAATTTCTCGATGGAATAAAAAAAAATGCCAAGTAGAAAAGCGTTTTAGGGTACCCGACTATCAATACAAATAAAATTTCATTCGACAAAAGTAAAGTTCTGTTTTTATTTGTATCTTATTTATTAAATCTAAATCTACTAATCTTACCCAGGCTTTTATTTATTTTTTCATGTTTTAAATTAATCTCTAGGTAAGATATCTGCCTTAACGTTTCTTCTAAACTTCAGACTTCTCTCAACTGCAGAACTATTCTCTGTTTTCTTGTTTCGATGATTGCGGCAGTTTTAATTTTGACTTTTTTTTAAAACTTTGTTTTTAACTTTGCCAATAATTTCGATACAAGAGGGAAAGGGGTGGGGGGGGGGGGGGGGTTGCAAGAAAATTTTTCATGTAAAAAAAACATGATCAATGAAAAAAGTATTGTTTAAAAACATTTCCCTGTAATTGTCTGTTGTGAATCGAGATATTTAGCAAATTTTACACACTAAGAGCTATCTACAAAAATTATTTTAAACTCTTTGGGATTAGAGGGATACGATTTCAACTCATAGGTACATGCATCGAAAGTCGAAAGGTATTTTGACTGAAATTGTATTAATTTCAACAGAAGCTTCACCGATTTTGATAAACAGTTCACCGACTTCGCCACACCTCTTGTTGTATAAAAAAATATCCCGTGGAAAACTTTTGACATAAACACACACCCAATGACAGCGCCTCTAGCTATCGAATGACAAGCGATAACCTTGCAGTAGTAACAACCACTGTATGTTTTCCTCGCTCTTACGAAAAAAGAAAAAAAAATCCGAGTGCAGAAAGCATGTAGTTTTTGTTTGCCAAGAAAGCTAATAAGTCTTTTCCTCTGTTAAATGTATCTATTTTGTAAATTAAACGAAAGTAGAATATTCGAATCAAATGTATCGTATTTGAGCAGTCGATTTTTTCTAATTAAGCTTCACGAGGGTGATGTTAGTAAAATTTGGCATTTGAATTCTTAGAGTTTATTGGCTTTTTCTTTTTTCTTTTGATGATCGGACGAAAAGAAAATTAGCGTTTTCGTAAAAGAACGCACGAATTGTTCTTTACTACGCAATGCAAAACACAAATCCGTAACAGCAGTACAAAGAATATTTCAAACAGTTCAAACAGTTCATAAAACAAATTCACTCCAGGATTAGAGCATTGAAAAATGTCACAAAAGATTTCTGGAAACGGGAAGTGTACAGAAAAGGCATTTAAGGGAGCAACTAAAACAGCTCACTAAGTTACAAAGGGTTACATTTACATTGTTACATAAGGGTTAAATTTTAAGTTTTACATTTAATGGCTGTTAAAGCAGCTCACGTGGAGGTGTGCTGATTTCATCTTATTAATCCCTTGTGAGTATTGGTACTTGATTTTAGTTTTTCTATGCTTTTAAACTCTCAGTTGTGTTTTGCATTGCTTAAGAGAGAGCAATTTTTGCCTACTTTTACGAGGACACCGTTTTTGCTTTTGTCCGCTCATAAAAAGCTAATTTAAATTGGAGGAAGATGCCGTAGTTTTCAACTTTATTTTATATAAAATAGCGCATTGGTTTTATTTTTAAAGATACAATTTATCCACAAAATATTGACTTTTCGGATTGGTAAAAAAAAAAAAAAAAGGTTTTGCTTTAAAAAACATTTTTTTACCCCGAAAACTAAAGTTGACAAAATCCTTCCATCTCCTCCTTCCCCATAGCGGGGAAAATGCCGTTAGTGCAATTTCCGTAGGGGGAAGGCGCCGTATTCCATGTTCTTGTGCCAACTGCTGCATACAATTTATTTCATTGAATCACACTTTTTCTAACGTTTCGGCGGAGTTTTGTAAGTGTGTTTCAAGTAGGATCATTGTTTCCTCTTTTAATGAATAGTGAACGTTATTTTTCTTTCTCGCTGTTGGTTGATAGTATGTACGATAGTATGTTGGTTGATAGTAATTCGTCGACTTACTTTACAAGAATAGAAGAATTTTATTTTTTTTACTGAAGAAAAGAATAATTATTTTGCTTTGAAATTTAGAAGCACTTGAACGACAGAAATGCTTTTCTTGTATTTTACATCATTATGGACAATACAAATAAATTGACAGAAAAATACAATTGGTCGTTGGTGGATGATTCACAGAAAAGCTACACAAAAGAAGAAATCAAAGCTAGCTAAAAAATCTGGTATGGACCTCACACTACTTCCTTTTACGTGTAAATTTCTTATTAGATGCCTTCAGTGTTAAAATAGTGCTTGGACTCAGCAAGATAACAATTCAAACATTTGCACCCCTAGTTTGCCACGAAACAATGCAAAAAATGTTTTACAATGATTCATTTTCTAAATATCGTCGATTTTAACATCATTCAGTGGATTTTTCGCAAAATATCGCCAATAGCGCCAAATTGAACCCAAATTAAAAAAATATTTTTTTCGCCAAATTTGTCGCCAAGATGGTGTCAAACACTTGGAGACCAAAAGCTTGGCGCTATATCGCCAAGTTGTCGCGCCAATTCTTATTACTTAAGTCTGCATTGAATTTCCCTAAAAAGGGGGTAAAACACCCCCTTGGGTACATTCGAATGCAACCACAAGGGGAGGTGCACAACTAGACCATCCTCAGAGCCTACATACCAAGCTAGAAGCTTCTACGGCATATAGTTTTTGAGTTATGCAACATATAGATACACACATACATACGTACATAAAGACGTCACGAGAAAACTGGTCGTAATTAACTCGGGGGTGGTTGAAAAGGATTTTCGGCTGGTTATATGTTGGTAGGTACATATGCACGTGCTGACAGGTCGAAAAAACTATTCAGCCTTCCTGCGGGGGTGAGCAAAATTAAAATTTAGACCCAAATTTAATTGAATTTTTTTTCGCGATCCCAATACTTCCTTTACTACGTAAAAGGAAGTAAAAATAATTCACAAGGGAAGTATTGTGCAAAAATTTTACTATCTGAAGAATGGGAAGTTTATAAATGTCATATACTCCTATGCCAGGAGAGAGAAAAAATCGTTTTTCAGAGCTTTGAGCCTCTAGTCACAGTGGATCACAAATGAAACGCATCATGTGAACGACCCTTAACTATTTTTAATCATTTTTTACATAGAAGCATTAGCTGGTTAGTTGCAATCAAAATAACTCGGTGCGACTGTTTTTAAATGAACTCATATTTCATAACACTTCAGCGGAAATGTTAACGTTATTTTCTCCTACAAGAAGTGGAAAACTCTCCTGCGTACAGTTTCAACGAAAGAGGGATAAACCGCGAGCACTCTTTTGGAACAATGACAATATGAAAGGCTTGTTCGATCTTTAATTTATATGTTTGAATACATTAATATTAATGAAACGGATTTACATTATTGAACAACTGCTTAGATGATGAAATGTAATTGTAATAAGACTGCATATATTTAACCAACATGTAGAAAGTTTTCTTCTCCAAGTATGATTAGAAAATTGTGCAAATAATGGAATAAAACAAGAGACGTGACCTTGATCCTAATTGCTCTGATCGAAATTCTTTAAATATCAAGTACCTTTCTATTTTTAAGCAATTGAGATTACATATTGCTTTCGCTAAACCATTAGTATTGTTTGCTCCTTTGAGTCGCTTTTTGACGGTAGCTATACTCGGTTACTTTAACCCATTAATGCCTGACATTTTTTTCCCAAAGATATTTTGTATACTGGTTACAAACAGTGTAAAATGGGCAGGAAAAATAATTAAAAAAGTATTACGTAACAAATATTTTTTTTATTAAGGAGAGAAAAATCGTCCCTTAAAACTTGCGATAGACCCCAGAGGGTACATACTTTTTTTACTGAAATTTTTTTCTGCCTACGATATAATATTTAAAAAGACATTTTATAAGAAGAAATAAAATCAGCAATTAACATAAACTGGGAAGCTGGGAATAACTTTGAAAACTTAACTTTTTTTCTTGAGATTGTAAACGATGTCATTTTTGATAAAGATCATATTAAAACTGCTACAGAACACACTTCACAATGATTATATGCTGCAATCTGTTAATAACGAATTGAAACAATACCAAGGTACTAATTGAACACTATTATTTGGTGGAAATTCAGACCCTTTTTTGGACCGTCCCTGAAAAGGGGCGCTAGGCATTAATGGGTTAAAATAGGAGCATCAATTTCAGAAATTTTGCATCGTCTCCATGGAAACCGCACGAAAGACAACAGTTTCACTCTTTTTTTCGTGCACTGCTGTTGAGACATTTCATTTATTTTATGTTTATCGAATTAGGCTTGAGCTTTTATTTATGTCCTCATATCTCAGTTATATCTCAACGTTTTCTAACAAATCTAGTGCAAAATAGTTTGTTTTAGCAAGACCTGCCATCATGAGTATCCGTTATATAAATACTTCAAAAAGTATTCTTTTAACGTTGATTGAATAACAGTTTGCGCACAAAACAATTTCAATTGTTTGCATTTAACCATTGTTGCAAAAGCTAAGCAAGGGAAAAAAGTCCACAGCGCCGTAACTATGACAACCATAAGAGAAAAGTGCGGAGAGTGGGAAATTAATATTTCTAATTATTTCTAATTTAAAATTAATGTTGAATAAACATAATGGAGTCGATTAAGATCAATTTTGGTAAAATAGAAAAAAATTAAAGGTTGAAAAAAAATTTAAAACACTTGATGTCTTTTTGAAGTTTTCTGAGGGAGAAACATTATAATTTCATCCTCAGTTATACTTCTAACATCACCTACATCAAACCAATGAAAAGTGTAATTATTTCTATTCTTTCAATCAAATTTTGCAGTATTTTTTTTCATTTGTACCATATTTTAAAATTAGACCTTCAAAATACTTTATGGTTTTCTTTGATGCAAGTTTCACAAATACATAGTTACCAGCTTTTGCAGTTTTTGTAGTTGAACCATCAATTTCTTCTAAGTCTCCATAATTATCTTCATTGCTTCATCAAAACTACTTTTCATTTTGAAATCATCATTATTATGAGGGGGCACACTTAAACCATAGTGAGGGGGCCCACTTACCTTAATATAGAAAAACCACAGGGTAAGTGGGACTCCTCCTCTTAAACTCCTATTAATAATACTTTGCATTAAAATTCTTATTGCAATGTGTATTTTAGGTTAAACCCTACAAGAAAACTTGATGAACATAAAAAAAATAATAAAAATTAACATTGAAACACTTCTTTGAAAAATGTTGCTTAAACTCGCAAAAAAATTTTTTTTCTGAAATTTTTTTGACATAAATTATACGATCCAAAAAAAAGTTTCATGAAACCCAAATATATGCAAAAGCAATCACTGTGATGTAATTTGACATGATTAGTTCAAAAAAGTATAAAAACCATATGCGCATTTCAGTTTTAAGGGGGGTGGCCCGCTTACCCCAGTGGCCCACTTACCCGAACCAACCCTACATTCATTTCGAATAAATTTCATTTTTCTTTTTTCGTCTTCTGTAAATAAATAAAACGTATTTTCTTCTCTTACATAACATAACTGCTTCTTTCATTTAGCTTTATAATTCAGTATATTTCTGAATGCACAAATAATTTATTTTTGATGATTTCTTTATACAGTGTTGTAAAACGTTTGAAGAAATATTACGATTCTGGAGTTCTTTTTCTTCAAAATCGTATTTGGTATGAATTAAAAGATAGACTGATATTTAAGCAAAATTTTGGCTTTTAAAAGTGCGGAGTGCTCAACTTTTCAATTATTTAAAAAAAAAAAAAGTGTCGCACAGAGCTACACAAGCCTACTTTCATGTTTTACAACATCGACATTCTAGCATCTGATCAATGTTCCCTTTAGTATGTAAGACAAAGAAAAAGTTTGTTTCAATCTAACTGCTGATTCAAAAGTTATTAAGGGGACTATTTTCTTTTTAACAGCTGATTTTTTTTTCAAAAAGAAAATACTCAAACCAAAAGTCAAATACGGATTGAGGTGTCCTTGCCGAGATCTTTTGAATAAAAAAAATTTTCAAATTGAACTCTTATTCCCAAAGAGGAGGAGGGAGAGAGATAGATTTTTTGAACTGTTAAAAATTGAACAAAAAGTTTTCAAATCAAAAAGTAAAATACGACAGTGAAGTAGCCCTGCCAAGATCTTTCGATCAGGAAAAAGTTTGTTCAAATCGGACTGCGCATTCAAACGTTATTCAGGGTCGAGAGGAAACAAACCGGCAGACACACATCCCCCCCCCTCCATCTCAAAAACCCTATTTTTCAATTTTTAATTTTTAAAACTTTAATATTTGCTTATTTATTACTATTTTTTAACATATTTTTTAGACTAAACGATTTTAAAGATGCATTAAGCCACTTTTAATGATGTTTTCTTTTTTCATTTATTTTAACGGAAAAGTAGGCTAAAAAGGATTTTTCAAGAAAAAAGGAAAATAAACCTAATGTTTGAAATTTTGAATCTATTCTTTGATTCCAAGGAATTGAATTTGTCAAAAGAAAATTTTATTTTACTTGTAAATTGTTTTATGCATTGTGTTTTTTACTTAATGGTTGGTAATAGGAAGAATTACAATTTAGAAATAACTTGCCTTGATATTTAGAAGGTGCCATGGTTTTTTCTTTATCACCAATTAGAAGAATTTACAAAATTAAAAAAGTGAAGGAAGATATAAATTTTAAAGTTTAGAAAATATTAGTTAACTCCTTTGAATTTAATTTCTAGATTATCTACTCCGAAAAAAAAGATTTTGTGGTGTTAGCAACCGAAAAAAAAATACATTTTAGAAACACAGAGCAATTAACTCCAGATCTGGCTGCAATCTTTGATTGAGAAAACTTTAATTTGCAGTAAACATCTTCTTTTTTCATTTTAATTAAATTTTCCTCCAGCGGAAACAAGTGTTTTGCAATGGATAAAAATACTCTTTAATTGTTTTAGGGAGAAGTGATGAAGATAATTAATTCCATGAAAGAGAAATTGAATACAAAAGTGGAAGTGATATCACACTAATGTTCCCTACCGATTTCGTTTCCCAATGAAAGAGTTTGAATTAAGGTTAACGAAAAAGAAATTTTTACTGGGAGGCCTCGATGGAACGAGGCACACCCACGTTTAACTAAAATGGATTACTGGAAAAAAAATCATGAAATGTGTGGTTTTGCAAGGATACTAGTGGATTGAGTTCTACAATTAATGTAAAATGTTTCTTTTTATCTGTATCTTAGATCCAATTCTATACTGTCTGACCTCATGGGAACCACAAGCTGACAGCTAAGATTCTATCTGAATAATTCTTAAACAGGAGAAAAAGAAAAATAGGTGGGATATATTCCTAAATTTATATTGACAAAAATTCATTTAAAATCGGGCAATTGTTGAAGTTTACTAGAACCCCTATTACAGAAAACTGGAGGTTTCTGGAGGTAAGAATTCAAAAATAAAAATAATTAAAAAAAAAGATGGAAACAAAAACAAATGAAACTAGTTATTTCAATAAAAATTCAATATTTATTCAAGCAGGTGGTTATCAAAACTAAGGAGAAGTTTCTGCTGTCATCTCTCTCCCGTTTAAATGACTTTTGAGGCAATACTCTGAATAGAGCAAAATGTTTTTGCTTTCGTTACTTATATGTATTCATTGATTGTACAGATACTCACAAAATACATTTTACAATCCTAATGTATACTTCCAACTTTTTCAATTGATAAACATCTTTTATGCTTTTTTTAAATTTATTTATGTGAAGACGTATTAATTTTCTTTAAAAAGAAATTGATGGTTGAGACATTATCAACTTTTAAATTTACTTTTCTCGTTTTATTGTATGCATACACACATGTAACGGGTCTCATATGCTTACTTTTCTCCACATTATACCATCAAGTGTAATCATGCCTTGAGATTGTTTTACTGTTTTCACTGAAAAGAATCAGTCATAGATATAGATAGTATGGAAAATGATAATTAAAGTCCTTGGTATGGCTACTAATAATGAGAATGGTGGTTTAGAGGTATAAGGGTTAATAAAAATTGCACTTTCCATGTCTACTGTTCACCATTTCATTACCTCAGATCGCAGTGATAAATCCACTGAAGTGACATCACAGCTCACAGTTTTAGACAGATGAATTATTTCTACCACATAAAAAGGGGCATGTAAGAAATTATAATCTATTAACTGGAATTTTTTCTTCTTCTCAAAAAATATGGAGTAACGTAACGAAAACAGGAAAATTTTAGGATATTTGGAACAAAGCTCAAAATTTTAGGAATTTTATGGCAAGTTTTACAAAATTAGAAATCTTAAGAAAATTAGGACGACTCTTACTTCTGTGTGCTATCAATTTTTAATGTTCAAAATATCCTTCAGATTTTAAATGTCAGTGCTGTCAACATTTTAAATATATATTTGAGAACTGATGTAACCATACAATACGATAACCACAAATATTTAGATGCGAAGTTAAAATAGTAATCATTAAATAATTAACGACAAGAATTATGCAACTAGTTAGTAAGCATCAAAGTTTGAACAATAAGTATTTTCTTTCAAAATGTTTACGTTAAATATTTAAATCCAAAAGTATCACAACAAGATCTTTTTTTGTGTGTGTTTCGGCTGGGGGGGGGGGTTGACTCATAATAATCTTCATATTCTTAAAGAGTGATTAGCTCAAAAAAAAAAAGATGGCTATTCATTTGATGTCGTATTTTCAAGAATTTTGCGAGATATTTTAAATTTAAAGAAATGCATAATACTTATTACAATTTCATTTTTATTCTCCTCCCCCCTTTTCCCCTCATACTTTTCTCTACGGTAGATAATTCACAAATTAGTCAACGTTTTGGCTTTTGCCCCATCTCATTAGTAAAAATAAGTGCCAGCACATAGCTATTGTACGGAAAACAAACGTGTCTCTTTGAAATGATGGTGAATAAAAAAACAAAATTAGGAATTTGCTCTGGCATGGCAGTTGTACCGACGCCGAGAAAGAAAGTTTTAAATATTCGTGTAAAATTCCCTTTTCTCCCCTGTGACGTTTGTTTTCTTTCATTAGCACTGCATGTTCGGAGAAATAGCGATCTAGGTATGTTTTTCCTCCAGAAAGGCAGACTTCGTGTTCCCTATTGTTAAAATTACATCCACCAAGAATAAAGACATTAATGACGATGTAAATTTAGAAAAAGACTATTCTTTTTAGGTGTATTTAAAATTTTAAAACTATTCTCTGCTTTTTCAAAATTTATTCTTTGTAAGAAACAAAAAATTCTGTAAACTACGGTAATGAAGTGTTAATGCATAGAATAAAACAGCTTATCATAAATCGAGTATCAGGGCATTATATCACACCTCACTCCAATTTATTCTTATTCTCACTGGAGACTTGTTTTATCTGTATGATATACTGTTATTTCGCTGTGTTTTTACTTTCATATACAGGGTGTCCACTCCTATCGTGGACCAATAGCTAATTTCTAAACCGTTAGAGATAAGCATATAGTTAATTTAGGAAAAAATCTCCAAATTACGAAAGGAATTTTGGGTATATTCAATGTTTTTCAAAAATCAAATTTTGAAAGAGTTACGAAATTTAAATTTTTATACAGCCCCCCAGTCCAATCAATCATATTTAGTAAAACATTCTTGACACTGTAACGTTTAAAACTAAAAAAAATCACTCTTCTACGACAAAAATTGACCGAGTTATGACGTTTTGAAAAATCAAGATTTTGAATGATTTTGCATACGGTCCCTTCAGCGATCTCTCGATGACGTCATGAAATAATGCAAAATCTTGATTTTTCAAAACGTCATAACTCGGTCAATTTTCGTGGTAGAACAGTGATTTTTTTTTAGTTTTAAACGTTACAGTGTCAAGAATGTTTTACTAAATATGATTGATAGGACTGGGGAGCTGTATAAAAATTTAAATTTTGTAACTCTTTCAAAATTTGATTTTTTGAAAAACCTTGAATAGACCCAAAATTCCTTTCGTAATTTGGAGATTTTTTCCCAAATGAACTATATGCTTATCTCTAACGGTTTAGAAATTAGCTATTGGTCCACGATAGGAGTGGACACCCTGTATATATAGGGTCTTTTAAAGTCTTGTTGAAGAAAATTTATTTAGAAAAAAAATATTTAATATTTATACATAATTCTTTTTATTTTTCTCCTTATTTTATCAAGTCCCCCCCCCCACCCCCCAATGACCCACTTTTAGCTAAATGATGTGTAGATGGAGCTAACATCGAATACTGAAGATGGCGTCTATGAAAGCAAACACTCCAAGAGCCGTAGCAAGAGGGAGGGGGTTGAGGGTCCACCTCTCAGAATCTTAGATTTTAACACATATTTCCAGTTGTAATATGAGATTTTTTTCCACATAAGGACTATTATAATCGCCCCTTCCTAGAAGGTAAACTGTGACTACGCTCGGTAGTGTGCAGCGAAAAGTTGAAAATTGTCGAAATCTTCTCATAACCACAAAAGGTACATAGGTAAAGTTTTCAGCATTGTAAAAAAAACTGAATGCTATAAGGGTCAAAATATAAATAAAGAATCATGTTTAAAGCTGAAATAATTTCTTTGTAATGAATTTTCTATATCAGTGCAAGACTTTATTAACCATATCACGTTATGAAAAGTAAAAGTCTTGTGTCAATAAACCAGAGCCATCCAACCTGAACCAAACTTCAATGCCGTTTCAATCTTTGACCTTTACAAACAAACGTTCAACTCAGAGGTTATTGCTTCAAGATTAAATAAGAATCGACTCGCTTACATTACTATGTGACAGAAAATAGGAAGGAACCTCAAACTCATGTCAACAACCATTATTATTACATAAAAGCACTAACCATAACATGCTTAAGTGACTGTTTACAACGGAACCATTACTTAGAAATGACCCCGAACGTGCCCTTCATGTTGCTGTAAACAAAGTAAAGTCGAATATAGCGTTAAACTAAAACTAGGCAACTAGCTTTTCTCACCTCTATTCTCGGAGTCTGCCGTTCAGCTGTGTAATCAGTCGTTAAATTAGGGATAATGAGTGTAATATGAGACTGATTTTGGTTGATTTTTCCAAGTGCTTGGTTTCATGAACGTGGCAGAAGCAAAATGATTTCGCAGAATAAACTTGAGATGTGGTATAGAAACAAAAAGAAAAATATGCCAGTTTCAATACCGTTTTTTAAAAATAAATAAAAAGTATGAATTTAAAAAACAGCTGAAATTTTGTGCTGAAATATGAATTGTAAAATGAGACAACGTTAAAAAAGTACAGATAAAAGGAATAAAAAAGATTTCATTACTTTTTTATTTGTACTTCTGTTTACATTGCCTAATTTTGCTATTCATAAGGTACATGACAATTTCGATAAAAATATTTCTTACTAACAATTTTCTTACTGCTACCACCTTCTAAATTTCGCTACAACAACTTATGAAATTTTAACATGTTTAAGAATATATAATTTACGACAAGTATTGCACTCTGTTTTTGCAATTGTCTTTAAAACCAATTACACTGCCAGTAAAAATTTTTGATCTCTCATTAATACATAGGAATGGGACATGCATTTGAAAAGTAAAAAACACGCATATTTAAAAAAAATACAAGAAATGACTTAAATAATGTATCAATTATGTAAGAAGGTTTATATATTTCCTTTACACATAATTTCAAAACAAAAAAAATATCTTGACTTGTACTTAATAAAGGTAATTAATCGATACATAAAATATTAAACGCGAGCATTTTAATGTTAATGAACGAGAAATGATGTAATTATTTACTTCTGTTGATCTGAAACTTACTGCAACAAGTATGGTGCTACAGTTGTTCCATATGACGGAAGAGTAAGAAGTTAGAAACAATGGTTATTTTAAGCATGATTCTTTGCGTGCCATTCTTCAGTTCCTTCCGATTCTTTCTTGTATGTGTATATTTATAAAACAAAAGTATTTCTTTCTGCTGTTATGAAATTTTGCTGCTATACGAGAACTGAAATTTTGTGAAATAAAAATTTTAGAACGGAAACAAAATTGTTATGAGCACTTTCTTTTCAAGATTGAAAGTGGAAACTCGAAATGAACAAAGGAAAAGAAATGAGCCGCCGATCTGTAGCAAGCTGGTGTTTTTCTTTTCAGAAAGCTCTTTTTAGAAAATAATCGCATTATTTAAGTTTGAGCGATAAAGAAACACAAATATACCAATTATAGAAGTATGTAATACTAAACTACGCTATTTTCAGAATATTTGCCTAAATTGCTGTTAAATTGCATATCTACGTACGATTATCTCTCATATAATATTTTGTTAAAATAAGTTTCCGGAGCAAATCATTTGATTAAGTCAACTTCCGATCAATTCTCTGAGAATGAATTAAAACTCAAACGTAATAACTTTTTAAAATATGCAAATATATACATTACTCCCAGAAAAAAGTTTCAGAACACCTTTTAAAAGTTTTATTTGTAAACAAACCAACGTCAACAAACGGGATCAACTAGTTTTATAGTCTCTCCACTCTCACAACTGTCACTTGGTTGAGAAATTCAAGTCTAAAACACGTTTTTAGTTATTTTCACTTATGAATTATTTATTTATTTATTTATTTATTATACATCATTTATTTATTTAATGAGTATTATTTCAATCAATAGTATGATGCAATCAATAGTCTGAGGAGTCAGTCTGATCAAGTGATGATTCAAATTTCTTTCCGACTGAATAAATAAAAAAAGGTCACAGGTTTTATTTACTAAAGCTGCAAATAAATTACATTATCTACCTTATACATTATACTTGAATCAGAAAACAATATAAATGCCCTTCAAAAATATGTAAACAAACCAACGTCAACAAACTACTTCTACGGTCTCTTCACTCTCAACAACTCTCATTTGATTGCGAAATTCAAGCCTCAAGACCATTTTTTAGTAAGTCTGATTTTTTTAATTAAATTTTCTTGATTTTTTTTCTGTGAAGTGTATCTGCGAGAGGGCGTAACGTTCGCTTAGTCAATCTCTCCGCGAAAAGAAGAAACCAAAACCCAAACAATCAAGCTTCCCTCTTCGCCATCACAAACCAACCACCTTACAGCGAATTCATTACACACGAGAAAAGGAGACCTTGAAAACAAAAGTAAAAGGAACAAACTACAGCTGTTTTTTGGGTTATGGTCACACCGAGAGAAGAAGAAGAAGAAAGAAAAAAAAAATAATAAAAGAAAAAAAGGAGTGTTTTACCATTTTCCGGTTGAGAGAGCGAGCCGAGATTGGTGGCGCTCTCGGCGGGCCTTTTCAAAAAGGAGAGCGAGAGGTTTCAAAAGAAGGAGAATCGGAAGGAAAAGTTTCATTTTCATATCGCTTGACGGAAGTGTCTTGTCAGCAGGGATCCCTCCTCTCGCTTTCCAAAGAAGATGATCCGAATCCAACAGGTGAAGCCCTACACCAACAGCAGCCATGCGTCCAATCGAATCAAGCCCAACAAAGGTATTTCATCATTCATTTGATACCAATAATGCAATTGACCTGAATCCTGATTTAAGGAACAATGAATATTGAAAAGTAATATTCACCAATTCAACATGCTTGCTTTTTTGAATAAATATTTTAAACAATATGGTAGACTAACCAGCGAATGAACAATTAAGCGCAATATCATTTTTGAAAAATATAGCATTGTTAAAACTTGCAATCGGCACATGAAAGTGAAAACATTTTAGCTGATATGTGTTTTTTTTTTTTTTTTTTTTTTTAATTTTTGGAGAATCTTCGTGGTACTGCGGTAGGACATTTGGAAGGTTGAAGTGAAAAAAAGTTCTTCAAGCCAATGAATAGACACCCCCTACTAGTGTACAAATACAGTATTTTCTAGTCGTTTCCTGTTTGGAAATGTACAGAAGGAACTTGCTTCGGCAATTTATCTATGGAAAAAAAACTTTTGAAACTTTATTTTTTTAAATAAAAAAAAAGATGATCATTCACTGGAGGTTGTTTATTTACTGATCGGTCTACCCTATAATGTATTTTGTAGTGCTTTTATGATACTTGCTCTGTCATAGGTGGGACAGAATGTTAGTAATGGGTCTAGCTTTTTAATAGATGCAAGAAACACAAATTAATATTAGCAGTTGTTAAATTAATTATTAATAAATTTAACAAATGAACTTGAACGATGGAAATGAGTAAGAATGCAATTAAAGCTAATGAATTTCGAAAATTATCAAACTTCGATAATAATCAAGGTTTTTGACATTTTCTTCGATTCAATTAATGAATTTGAAGCATTTTTTCTCAATATTCTGTTTTAATAAGCTTTTAATATACTTGCTCTGTCTTATCAGCTTGGATTGGTGAGTTGTAGTTGGTGGGACAAGTTTTTTAATGATTTCCAAAACCATAAGTGAATTATAGCTTTTTTATGGTGCTAATTATTAAGAAAGTAAACAAATTAAATTCTAGGCTAAATTAAAGTAAATATAGAATAACAGATTTAGGGCTTTTGAAACTCACCAAATAATACAGGTTTTTGAGACTTTACTCAATTCAAGTAATCAATTCAAAAGTTTTTTTTTTTGCTGTATGGTTTTCAAAATAGATCATAAATATTGTTGACATTTTGTACAATTTAATTTTTCTAATTTTTTTACTAATGTTACCTACTGAAATTAATATTCACGTGATAATGTAAGCATTTTCTAAGAAATAATGATTTCAAAACCTTTGTTGGCATAGTTAATTTTTTCTTTTCGTCTCTTTTCTTTTTTTAAATATATTTTTTTTTCTTCTAATGGTATAAACTCACCCAACGTGGATCCAAATAACATGCAAATGAATAAACTGTTATGCTGACTTAATAACCAACAAAATGAACTTTTTAAGATTTGCTTTTAAAGAAGCGTTTAATGAAACGTTTAAAGTTAACCCCGAGCTGGACAATAAGCGAAAATTTGATTTACAACTCATACAAGTTGTAGCATAGATATCTTCTCCAAAATGTGTTGTTTCAAATATTAAAAGAGGAATTTCTTTCATTTCAGTTTTTTTTTTTTTTTTGATTTTCTAAGTACTTCCGGAAAAAGAAACCTGTCAAAATTTGGGAATTAAATTATTACACGTATCATTCTGACATAAGAAAGATGTATTGACTCTACCCAATCAACGCAATTACGTTAACTCAAAAACTGAAAAAGCACCAGCGAATGTCAGCAACATTTCTTAGTTAAAATCATGCTTTCTGTGTTATTTCTTCAGAAGACACAGTTCTGCGAACACATGCTCTCGAAAATTTAGACCCTAGTACCAACTTAACCCTGTATCACCTCTATTTGCTCTGTATTGTTGTTTGTTTGGGTAGAACTAATTTTTTAATCATTACCAATATAATAAACAAGTAATAGTAATTTTAAAGGTACTTATTAATAAAGATATACGTGAATCAATAATCATTTACATTAAAAATAAAATCATAAGTATCTATGATTCACACATCCAGAATGAAAGGGGCACTTCATAAAATAGCTGTTTTGAGAAAAATCGATTTGAAAATTTAAACTTTTTTAAATCCTTGCCCTGGCTCTAATAACTATTACAATTAGCCAAACTTTCATTGCTTGGTTGATCAAAGGTTCTGCTAGGGGACTATTTTGCGTTTTTCGGCCAATTTAAAAAAAGTTGGTAATTAATGAGAAGTGATCCTTTCATTCTCCATTTTCTTGAAAAATGAAAAGGGCACATCTCAAAATAGCTATTCTTACGGGCATCGGCTTATACAATGAAAAAAATTTTTTGAAGTTCTTGTCGTGACTTTAACCTATATTTATATAAATGATGCATGTTTTGTGCAATTTATATTGGGCCTTTATTTACCAACGAGTGGGGGCACAGCTCCCCCCCCCCCCCCCCCCCCACGGAAAGCTGTTCTTCATACAAATACCAAAATTACGACAGATTTTAACCAAATTTGGCACGTAGTTCCTTTCATGCTCAGAATTTCACGCAAGGGTTCTTTCACCCTGCTTACGAGAGGGGGCAAGGAGTTGCAAGAAAATCTTTTAAGTGGAATACTTACATTATTACTTACAATGGCTGAATTTTTACGAAATCCAAAAAGGCCTAAATTAAACTTTAAAATCATTAAATTTCTCTTTTCTACAGGCGAAGTTGTACACTATTTTTAGAGGGATTTGGATTAAAAAAAATACTAACCATAATTTACACCAATTCCGCTCGGCAAACTCTGATTATCAAAAGATGTGCCCTTTTCAAACTCAATTCTCCCTTCAAAATCGGCAAAATCGACAGAATGATAAGGGCATAAGTTGCTTTTTAGCTGCGACTGTTAACACTGGAAAAAATGGGTCAGTTTCTCATGTAAGGTGTTCTAAGGTATGCTTTTTAAAGATATTTCCAAACAATGCAATTTTTGAGATGTTCCCCTTTCATTCTGGATGTGTGATATGGTCAACGATACAGGAAAAAAGTAATGCTTTTGAGAAATCTAACGTTTTTGCAAGATAAAGATATAACAGTATAGTATTTTTTCAATTAAACTGATCTTCTTTAAGTATTAATTTAGTAGAGACACTTAAAGAGAGAAACAATAGTTTAAGTTCAGCATC
Organism: Uloborus plumipes; assembly: GCA_038373865.1. Taxonomy (NCBI): domain Eukaryota; kingdom Metazoa; phylum Arthropoda; class Arachnida; order Araneae; family Uloboridae; genus Uloborus; species Uloborus plumipes. Next base: position 15,193 of record JAXGGA010002086.1, on the reverse strand, counting down.
ATGCACTGCTGAAAGAAATGTTACAAAACCTTGTGGATTACACGACTATAAGAAAGGTTATTCTGATTAAAGCCAAGGAGAGCCAAAATCATATGAAATTCTTTTCGGTTCAATTGCACTCATTTATTATCCTTTATTTTGAGAAGAGCTTAAGATCGTGTTGTTTTATCTCATTTTATTCCGGAGAGTCAAAATGGATCTCAATTAAGGATAAGTAAATTATTATTTTTCTATATTAATTTATTTATCTTTGTTGTATTTTATATTGAATTCAATATATTTTTAATTTAACGTATTGAAATCAAAAAATATTCGTTAAGTTGACAAAATTCCAGAACTATTTTCTATTTCCTTTTTTGGTTTATTTTTAAATAACTCTCGTCTGTTGAAATAAATAAATAAATAAATAAATAAATAAATAAATAAATAAATAAATAATTATCATTTAAAAAAAAAACGTTTTTCAAACTTGCAATACTTTTGTAATTTCGACCCGTAGTATTGATAAAGGCTTCTAGGTCATTCTCACGAAAATGGTACTAAGCGTGTGCCCAAGTTTTTGAGATTTTTTTAATTGAATTTTTATAATTACTAGCAATTAATCATGTCACTTTATTGATTCTCCATTTAATTGTGTGCAATTAAGTGTCAGTTGTTTGAGCATACGTAATTTATAAACTTTTCAAAAATGTTTATGTTTGAAATGTGAAGAAGACTATGACGTGTCTCTTCAAATCATTAAGAGCTAAAATGAGATTTAAGATTATTTTGAAATGCTACAACGCAGTTATATAATATCTTTTGCATAAAAATAAAGTTACATTACAACTTTGGAGCGAAAAAGAAATCCCGGAAAAAAACTGTTTTTTAAAATGAATGTCGCAACATTATCTATGTCTTGCACTGTCCACTTTTTTACAGTCATTTCGAAAAGAAAATAAACAATAAGATTGAATCAGGTAATATATTAAAGAAGAATTAAGTAGCATAATTTACGTGTTTATACTTAGCTACTTGGAATGTTACAGTCAACATATAAGATGAATTTATTTTTTCTTCTTTTGATAGGCAATTTTAACTGTTGAATGTTCACTATGCTACATTTGTAGGAATGATGTAAACCAAGTTATTTTTTCATCTTGAAATTGCAGAAAGAATAACAGTTTAAAGAATCATTATCTCATTTTATGCTTTTTTGTAATTTTAACTTTTCTTTATGATTAGAACGATCATTTTAAAGGCTCATTAGTGGTCAAAATATTTCAAACTCTTTATAATTAACCTTTGTCCAACCATGAATACTTTTTTATGATAAAAATAAGAGGTGAAAATAAATAAAAAGAATATGAATTGCTAGCAAAAATCATTTAAATTTACAATTAAAATTTAGCAATGTACACAGTAAAAAAAGCAGTTTTTCTAGAAAACCTCTAAGACCACTAGACTTCAATAAAAGGTTTCTGTTAGTGATACAACTTCTTCTTAAGTGACGCTGTCAATTTTACTTAAGAAGAAACTATCATTCCTGAAAAAGTTTATGGTAATGTAATTAGTTTCCTTGACATTTGCAAGTCATGTTATCTTTTTTTTTCCTTACAGTTTAGGATATGATATGTACTATTTTCGTGAGAGGGACCCTTCTGTAAAACTGACGATAAATTCATTGTCTCTTTGCTCCTGTGATATATCCAGAAAATTTTCATTTTCCTTCATTAACAGAATATAAATTCCTTTAATAATACTAGTCATTATATTTTTTGTTGAAAATAAATAAGTATTTAATTATTTACCAACCCTAATATTGGATAAAATTGAAGAAAATTTCAGGTGTCTATTTAATTAAACAATATTTAAAGGCCCAGAATAATATTTTTGATGTTACTCAACCTTATAAAACTAAAAACGGACTTTCCATTTCAATTGATGAGATTTTTTTCCCTTAAACTTGAAAAGGAAATCGGAAATACAGTCAGAAGTGTATGTCTTATTATAAGAGTATTAGCAGTACCCGCACGGCGTTGCCCGTGCAAAAAAGTAAAGGAAGTCAACTGAATAAATTTAAATTCACTCCAACATTCTGAAGTAAAATTATTGTATTCTTTCATTCAAATGTACTCCACAACCTTTTAAATTCCACTAAAAGTCATATTGAAGTTTAAATCACAATACTCCAAATAAATCAAAAAAACATTAAGTTGAGTAAGTAACAGGAGATTTAGTCAATTTTCAAGGCTTAACTCAATACGCAAATTTAAACCACTGAAGAAAGAGCAGTTTGTCTAGAAAATGGACCTAGTGTTTCAGTTTTGCGTATAGAGTTAAGCCTTGAAAATTCACTAAAGTTGATTCATTAATATCTCGTAGCAAGCAATTCCAACTATCTGCCAGAGAGTTGAGTTGACACACTAAATACTCGATTGGATTGATGAAAGCCTTCGAAAATGGAGTTTTAAATTGAAATTACAAAAACAGAATCAGGTCTAAAATTGAAATAAAAAAATAACTACCCATCGGATTTTGTTGAAACTGGTCTCTAAACCTTCCAGTACCAAAAGGAACAAACGGTGAAAATTTCAGCTAAATCTCCCGGGTAGTTTCTGAGATCTTAAGGAACACACACACACACACACACGCATACACATTTACCAACATTCATTTTTATAGATATAGATTTTATACCTCCGTTTTCAAAAAACAATCTAAAATAATAGTAGGTAATTACTTCCGCTTGTTAATTGTTGCCAAAAACAATGAAAAATAATAGTAATTATAAAACATTTGTTAATAAATTTAACAAACTAATTTTGGGGCTTAAGCAGGCACATATATTTAGATTCCAGGTATTTTAAACTTCTCAAATAGTACAGGATTTTAACGCATTCTTTGATTCAAATCTGGTTATCGATGTAAAAGTTTTTTTTTCTTTTCATTGTATACTTACTCCAAATTGCTTTAAATTCTAGCATGCATACTTGCAATATTTAGAGCAGATTATCGGCAAATATGAGTCAATCTCTCTTTAAGCGCAGAAACTTTATGTTGAAACCAAAGTCAATAATGTTTTTTTTTCCTTTTAATAGCTGTTTTAATTTCAAAACCATTCAAATTACATAAATTTCAAAACGAAAAAACTTTAAGCTAAAATAGAAAAAGTGTTTTTTAATCTGATGACCATTTCTATCAGCTTGATTCGCACTGTAGGCATAGTACGGTATACTGGAAAGAACGAATAGCTTTTATAATACCGCCTATATTTCTTCTCTCAATTTCAATTCAAACTTTGTTGACTGCTTTAGCATTAGCTTACTTATAAATACATTAAGATCAACTGAAAATTTTGATTATTGAAATCAAGAAGTCAAATGTCAGTATGTAAATTTTATTTTATCTACCTATACATCCTGGCAGATCTTTCTTTTATCAACTGTAAGCGTATCCGCCTTTTAAGGATATAGAGGGGAAGGAAAAAAGCAAGTTCCGGTAATAATCGTCCAACATATAACACAAAATAAAATTAAAATATTGGTTTGAAAATTATGTGTAGAACAGTTCTTTAAATGTACGTCATCAAAGCACAATTATAATTAAAATGTATAAATCAAAATATTAGATGCAAGTATTAGGTACAAATGTTTCAGTTTTACGAGGACTCTATTTTTCAATATTTTAAGTTTCCGAAAGGCAAAGCAAAAATCACAATTAACATTTGCAGTTTGTTGCAACTGCTGCTCAGCCGGAAACTGAAAAGTCTCTCGTATCGCACCACCCCCCTTTTTTTCTTTTTGTTTTTCGAAATACCAAAACACGTGTATCTATTGTTGTTGAAAGTTCGGGATTTGATGAAGCTAATATAATTATTTGCTCTCTCTGCACAAATATTTGATGAGAAACTAAAGCAATTAATTAATTCTCGCGTTTTACAAGAAGCAAATGCTTGAGTTAATTCTAGACTTTTTCGTCTCTCGTATTCATTGAGCGTAGTTCAAGAAACAGCTGCGTGTGATGAATTTGCACATTATCTCTCTTAACACGTCTTTTTCTGTGAGAAGAGATCATCAAGTGAAAGCATTTTATCACCCTCAACGCTTTCCTTCTATTTCCGAAGATTTTATCTTCGCCTAGAACAAGCACGAGACAGGATTACGCGCGAAGAAACATTAAAACAATGAGCTATATACAGATTGCTTTGTGAAACCTCCAAAACTTCCCCAGGAAAAGTATCCGCGTAACAAAGAACACGGGAAGAAGAAGACAACAGCCAATGTCAAGACGAACAATGATTCATCAGGTGCAAGAGCGATCGAAAACGAAAGTAACATCCCCTGCTGGACCTGTCAACTTTCGAAACAAGCGGAGGTCACGTGCAACCTAAAAACCCAGAATGTCCCTGCCTGTTCTGGTTCTGAGGATCTCCCTGGGCCTCCGGGGAGTGAGAAACCCTCCCTGGCATGTGTATGAGCACCCTGAGCGAAATGTAGCAACAAGTTTCAGCTTTCTTTTTGTCTTTTTCGTCATCGTGGGGTTTTTTTGGGAAGCGTCAGAGTTTAGATATTCCGCTCAATATCTGGTCAAATTCACACTGAACCCTACCTTGCCAGCTGAAGCATTGAAATCAGCATTAGATCGCGTAAAGCATAACAATTACCGTTTAGTATGTACTTCGCATGCTGATGTGTTTGTAGCCTTCAAATAGTATCAATTGAAGCGTTATTATAAAACATCTTTTCGTTTCTTGAAGAGTTTGATACAATTATATATTTTTTCACTTACTGTGTTTTGCCTCTAACATGTATTAACAGGGTCTGATTTACAACTAAACTCAAACATAGGAACCCTCCAAAAATTATAGATCACGTAGGATATTTGAAAAAAAAATTTAACTTAATTTGTTTATCATGATGTTTAAAATCAACAGCGATGTATAAAATAAAAAATAATGCAGTTTTCAGCATCAATATAACCATTTTGGGTAGCTTGTTTTTCGTTTAGGTAGTCTACACCCAATGTTTACCATATGGTAAATGTTGTAATTGCAAGGGGCAGAGTCCCAAAAAACAACAAAACTGCCCATGAAAAGAGTGCGTCGCAATATGCATCAACTGCATTGGGAAGGGCCCCCAAATGTGTCAATCCGCAATTATCTACTACTTTCATTGTATCTTACTCACCATTCAACCCCAGTTTTTTTACTGTAGCGTATGCAATATCATAAAAGGTGTGCGGTTGCAACTCAGCTGAACTTTCTTTGATTATACTGTTCAAGCGGGACCTTGCAGATAATTCTGGCCAATTACAAAAAATTTTAAATCAGAGCCTGGATGTAAAATTGAAATCTTTCGGTACTAAAAAATATTATTTAACGTAAACATAACAAACGATTCGCCTTTGTACACTTTGTATCTCTGGAGGAAAAATGGATAGGGCAATGTGTCAAGATATTGGGAGGCAAGATATATAGCTCATCAGGTAATGACTTCGGTTTTCCTGTTCTTAGCTATACTGTTTGTAAAAATGCTTATGACTGTTTAGTTCTTAATAACAGTTCTATCATTAAGAGCACTTTTTATTTATTTTTACAAAAAAGGATACAATGACAAAGAAAATTCCTACATTCCGTTTCTACAATTTCAACTTTTTTAAGAGCTTAAATCATATAAAGGATTTAAAAAAATCTTATGATCTATTAACCATTAACAGTTAGTTAAAAAGCTAAAAAAAAGGACTTGGCTAATCTTATTTTCAAAAATGTCGAATAAAAACATTAAAAGCAGCCAAAAATGTAACACACACTTTCAGATACCATAGCTGCATTAAAATGTAAAAAATCCAGTAAACAGGAAATTAGGCCATCACAAAGTATTAAAAGGACGGGGGTAATCAAAATTGAGGGGGTAACACGTAACGCGTTTTCAAAACTTTCTTAATACAATTCACTATAATTCACTTCTTAATAAATTTCACTATATTGCGAAAATTTTAGGCAATAAGTGGGAAATTTTTCCTGTATTCGCAATAAGACCGAAATAATATCGAAAACCTTTTGCGAAATAATAATAATAATAAAAAACCTTGCCAAGTGATAAAAATCTTTCTAAAACACATTATACTGAGAAACTATGTGTTTTCAAAAATATCTTCGTAACTTGACAAAAAAATCAGGATGGGAAATGCATCGACGATCACCTTTACTTTTCAGTTTTACGGTGATGTGGAGCTCAATTTTCATTTTGTCTGCTTTAACATAAGTAAGGTTCATATTTTATGTTCACTGGACAAAAAATTGCCGTACTTCTTGAAAATCTCTATAAAATTAGACTTTGAGAAAGTTTTCCAGAAATCTAGTTTCTTCTTAAGTAACGCTATTTAAGAAGGAACTATACATCTTTACCGGAAAAGTTTATGGAATCCCAGTTTCCTAGTCATTTTCCTATAGTACTGCAGTTTTCTTTAGAGTGCAGTTTATTTATTTTTTGTCGTATATTTTTCTTTCTTTTCTAAATTCCTTTTATCTCATTGTCTAAAATTGAAGTTAAATTGAAGTATTACAATTTTCTAGTAGTACTGCAGGGTCTTTTGTTCTTTTTCTACAGTCTACACTGTACAAGTTTTCAACTCTTTTTTTTAAATTTCATTATTATTTTTTTTTTAATTGAAAACTTGATTACTTCATAAAGCAAAAATAACATATTGAAGCATAAAAAAATCTCTGAGCAATATTTTGTCATGTGTGGTGCCTAAAACTTTACGAGACAGGAGTAATCTCGAGGCTGCAATTTCTCAGAGGAAAAGCTTTTAACTTGTCATTAACGAATTTCCAGGTTTATTTATAATTTATTTATTTATTTTGCTTCATTTGCTCATGATTATTTGTTGCATAGTTTTTATACCCATCTTACAAAGATATATTGGATAATTGTCTGTATATTAATCGTACTATTCTAATTTACAGTTAGGCATAACACATTTGTTTACAAACAGTCCTTGACATGAAAAAAAAAGCACGATGTGTGCTACTCAAATACGATTTCCATAAAATAAAAGAGGTGAAGGTCACTGTTTTGAAGGAATTTGACGCTTATATTCTCGCAATAATTTAATTTAGAACATATTCTATCTCTAGAATAAACACCGTTTCTCTAAGGCTAGTTCAATCAGAGGAATGTTTACCAAACAATTGCTTAAACGTATAGCATGAATATCATTATTAGACGAGATCATTAAATCTAATTTTAGGCGTCAATGAGAGTGTTTATCACTAGAAAGCATTGATAATCCTGTTTAGGGCATTAGTCAGAATTTGATTTGACATATTACCTGATTTGTATTAATTTATGGACACTAAAAGATGTTTCCGTTACTTTTGTGAAACTGGTTTACTGCAGTAGTTGGAAAAACCACATTCATTTTGTAGCGAACTACAATTACTTTATTATAAACGTAGTTAACTACAACTACAACTACTTTTTTTTTAAATGTTCGACTACAAACTACTTTAGAATTGTAGTCGCTACTTCGCTACTTTAAAAAAAATAAATAAATAAAAAGCATTCACCGTTTGTGGATTGACCCGAAAAATTCGAAAAGTGGTTTGCATTAATAAATTAACTCACTTGAATATGGAATAGAACTAGGAATTGTCTTTAAATTTATTTGTTACTTTTCCCTTTTGTGCTACCCCCCCCCTTTTTTTTGCTAAAATTTGCCTGTTTTAAAATTTTTTTTAATTTTTACGAATATTCGCCACAAGAAATGATTCAAAAGTTGAAAAATTGAAAGAATTCAACCTTCAACTTTTTTTTAATTTTTTGCCAGGGAATATTTAGGAACATGAAAATTATTTCAAGGAATGTAAAAATTATGATGCCAAATAAACCAATGACATCAAACAGATAGAATGTCGTAAAAATGATGCATCTTAGGGGATCAGCTCATATTTTTATGGTTCTTATTTCTCATTGCTTCCGCTGCTGTACTCGTGCAAGATTTACACCAGAGTCAATTAAGCCTTTCTACTCTTTTTTTATAATTTTCTCATTTATTTATTTATTTTTTTAATTTAAAAGTAGTTTCCAGAAATCGCTACAAACTATTATTTTTTTGTATCGCGCTACTCACTACTCTACTTTTTTTAAAAAGTAGTGCACTATACTACAAACTACTAAAAAATGTAGCTACTACAGTAGTTTCGCTACTTGTATCGCACTACTCACTACTCTACTTTTTTAAAAAAGTAGTGCGCTATACTACAAACTACTAAAAAATGTAGCTACTACAATAGTTTCGCTTCTTGTAGCGCACTACTCACTACTCTACATTTTTTAAAAAGTAGTGCGCTATACTACAAACTACTAAAAATATAGCTACTACAGTAGTTTCTCTACTTGTAGCGCGATACTTCCAACCACTGGTTTACTGTTGCATGTAGTATTCTCAAACAATTGCTAGCCGTTATTAATGAGCTCAGGGATCATTAACCAGAAATTACTTGTACAACTTTTCTACTTTCCTTAATATTCACTACTGATCGTCATGAATTGTACTTGGGCATCCAAAACTGATTTCTTCCCTTCAAGTCAAAGTAAAAAAAAAAAAAAAAGTTAAGTTTTAATAGAAAAAATAGGCAGAATACAGTGTTTTATTAATAGCTCTTACTGTACCGCCTATATTTCTCTTCTCTCAAATTTTAATTTATATTTGTCTACATTAGAACTTATTTACATATAAAGATATTAAGAATTAACTACTACTCTTAAATGCTACAATCAAGAAATCATACAATTATTTTACTTCATAATTTTTGGTGTGAACCAAGCTTATAGAAATAGTCTATGGTATTAAAACGCACACACACAAACATATTTATTTAAAAAAAAATATTTCCTACATTTATTTGAGATGAAACTTTTAAATTTTTTTAACGAATTTTCCTGTCACTTATCTCTATTATAAACAAATTAAAAAAAAAGTATTAACTTTCGTTTGAATATAAATATACTGTGCTCAAAAAAAGAATAGAAAGAATAAAATTTTATTCAAAATTACTACACTATAGTCGTGAATAGAATTCAAGAATCGAACATTTACCGTTAATCTATTCTAAATATTGAAAGTTTGTATGCTCGAATTCAAAAGCAATTGTGAACAGGCATATAGTTGGAGGGGGGGGGGGTCTTTTAAGAACGCTTTTAAACTAATGACTTGACATAAATCAAAGGAATTTTTGAAAATCTTCATTATTTGAAAAGTTTAAAAATGCAAAATTCTCAACATATATGTTTGCTTACTTTCAGCAACGAAATTTGTTTGTTAAATTTATTAACAAAACTATATTTATAAATACGATTATTTTTCCTTGTTTTCAGTAACATATTAAAAGCGGAAGTAATTGGCAGGAATCATAAAAGGGAAGGTAACTTAAGAAATAGTTCATTTCCTAGGGAATTCAACTGTATACAACAAAATCAAAAATCTTTAACATGAGACTTTCTGAAATTTTAGAAAAAAAAATGCATGGTAAGAATTTAGCATAAATCGTTTTGTATCACTTATTTCATATTTTGACGCAGCATACAAGTCAATTACCGTTACGAAAACGAGATCTATGTCTCAAAAGTCATAAACTTCGCTTTTTATTCGCAAATGTGCAACCATTTTCCTCAAACGTTATTTACCGAAATACAACTGAAGTTAATGCCGATGTTTATAATCCGCAGCACCTTCTAATAGAGCATTGTTACAATCCGATTTCTCTTATCTTAAATCTTCAAATTATGGTGCTAAACCTTTTCATTCTTACTGACCTACTTCTATTGAATTCCCGAAGAAAGTTGCACAGTAGCTCTGTTTTGCATTAGAGGAGTTGTAAGAGCTTTATACAACAAAGCTTATTTCATTAAATGTGACAGACATTCCATTTAAGCTCGGCGGACCGTAATTGCCCAAATTAGGTATTCTAAAAGGTGTTAAATTAAATATTTATAAACAATTAGCTTGTTTTTTAGTTGAAAAGTATGCTAATTAGATATGAGTATGTCTTTTTTACTCTGCTATTATATACTCTCTATAAATGAAAACGAAAACTTTAAAACAGCGAAGGAAATGTTTATTTTATATTTTAAAAATTCTTACTTTTGTAGTTGGTTGTTCTTAAATATTTTTCCAGTTAATGAGGCAAAAAAAAAGGAAAGAAAAAAAAAACACTAAACCATTAGAAACAACTCTTACTCTAAGAGCATGTTAATACAGATTCAGTAATCACAACCTACAAAACTGCCTAGAACCAACAGTTGTCTGAACTGTACTTGGTTAGAAAAAACAACCCTTTACCTCAGGACTTATCCAGAGAGATGGAGGAGGGAGTCAAAGAATCAAGGTAGCGGACCCTCCCCCCTTTTTTTGAGAAAAACACACGTATTATTTTCATTGTACAGAAATACGCTTTTCTATTTACAAGTCTATATAACTTTATTTACATGGACTTTGGATCTTCTGCAACCAAACAATAGTTAGTTATACACTGAAGTGACAAAAGTCATGGGATACCTCTTAATATCGTGTCGGCCCTCCTTTTGCCCGGCGAAGTGCAACAACTCGACGTGGCATGGACTCAACAAGTCGTTGGAAGTCTTCTGCAGGAATATTGAGCCATGCTGTCTCGATAGACGTCCATAATTGTGAAAGCGTTGATGGGGCAGGATTTTGGGCACGAACAGACCTCTCGATGGTGTCCCATAAATGCTCAATGGGATTCATGTCGGGCGATCTAGGTGGCCAAATCATTCGTTGGAATTGCCCAGAATTTTCTTCAAACCAATTGCGAACAGTTGTGGCCCGGTGACATGGCGCATTGTCATCCATAAAAATCCCATCGTTGTTTGGGTACATGAAGTCCATGAATGGCTGCAAGTGATCTCCAAGTAGCTGCACATAAGCATTTCCAGTCAATGTTCGGTCCAGTCGCACTAGAGGACCAAGTCCATGCCATGAAAAAACAGCCCACACCATTACGGAGCCACCACCAGCTTGAACAGTGCCTTGCTGACAGTTTGGGTCCATGGCTTCGTGGGGTCTGCGCCACACTCGAACCCTACCATCGGCTCTTACCAGCTGAAATCGTGACTCATCGGACCAGGCCACGGTTTTCCATTCATCTAGGGACCAACCGATATGCTCACGTGCCCACGAGAGTCGCTGCAAGCGATGTCGTTCTGTCAGTAAAGGCACTCGAGTCGGTCTTCTGCTGGAATAGCCCAAGAAATCCAAATTTCTCCGCACAGTTCTAGCAGACACGTCCATTGTACGTTAGGGTGGGTCATTTTCATTTTTTTTCGAAATGTTAAGGGGCACAGGATTAAAAAGGTGCATCATGGTCTCAAACTAACGTGTGTGAATTTTTTTTACATTCTGATAAGTCTTTTTGCTGCCGGATTGATCTTGAAGTGTCGATTCCTATACCCAGATTGAATACCTTCTATGCAAACTTGCAGCAATAATAAATATATTTTTTTTACAGAAACACGTCATCAAAATTTTAATTTGCACCTGGTTTAAATTCACACCTGCCGTTTCAGCTGTGAGAATTAGCAAAAATGTATGAATCAGCGTCTAAAAATAACCTACGCATGCGCAATTTAACACAGCTATTTCAATATAACTGCGATCGAGTTAAAGTGCGCTAGATGTAGTTTGATGCTCCTATGGTAAACAGTTTTTTAAATTATGAATCGCACTCGGTCAGGTTGGAAATCTAAGTTGTTTGGTGATTCATCTGATCTCAACTGCAATATGTTACCAACCTACGAAGATGTTGGGAAGTATTACGAATTTAACCGTCATAAGTTAAAAAGTGAAAGGGATCTTAATAAAGAGCCATCTTACAAAGAAGTAGAGGACATTGTGGTAAAGAAAATAGAAGAAATTTGGACAAAGGCTTCCCTTCCTATAGTGCAACGCAAACGAGTAAAAGCTATGTTAAAAATCTACCACTTGAACTGTAGAAATCTTTTAAAATCCCATTCTAAAATCCCTAAGAAAAAATTAGAAGAGTTTCGCCGGGCTGGTAAAATGCTATTTGACATTTCATCTTGCAAATGCAAAGATATTAATAACTGCATTTGTCCAAAAAACAAAAAAATTCCAAAGAGAGAAAAAAGTTCCTAATAGATCAACGGAGCACTAGAAGAATGGTGATTGGAGCCGTAGATACTCCCACTACGAAAAAATTAACCAAAATTCTTAAGAGAAAAATACTGCAGGAGAAATCGGAGCTTCACACTCGAAAAGAACGTGCTGATTCATCTTGTCTCATTACTTCATCTGCATCCAGTTCATTGGATACGGACAGTGAGGATGAGTTTCAAGGACCTACACAAGAACACAAGCGTCTTCAACTACTTATATCAGGAAATCGACTTGTGCAAACTATACAGTAGACTTTAATTTGCTTTCCCGGACATGCGATAGATACGGGGTATCTGACCGGGCAGGAGCAGCTATTGCTTCTGCAGTTATTTACCCCACCACTTCGGAAATTATTGATAAAAACATGCTTCGCCGGAAACGTAAAGACGCACGAAAATGTGCCCTGGACAAAGCCAAAGTTGAACAAATACAAGCTTTGTATTTTGACGGAAGAAAAGATAAAACTTTAATTATATTGGAAAAGAATGGTAAATTCTATAGAAAAAGCATTACAGAAGAACATATTTCGCTAATTATGGAACCAGAGTCTAAGTTCTTAGGCTATATCGCACCCGCCTCTGGTACTTCTAAATGTATAGAGCAAGAAATTAAAAATTTCTTTTTGGAATCAAAAATACCTATGAAGCCGTTGGTGGCAGTCGGATGTGATGGAACTAACGTTAACGTAGGTAAAAATAGAGGTGTCATACGCTTGTTGGAAGAAAGTTTAAATAGACCTTTACAGTGGCTCATATGCTTACTGCACATGAATGAATTGCCATTTAGACATTTGTTTCTCCACGTTGATGGCAACACGACAGGACCGAAGTCATTTTCGGGGACAATCGGTAAAGAACTAGAAAATTGTGAAAAAAATCCTGTTGTTCAGTTTGCGCCTATCCCAGCATACTTACCAAAGTTGCCCGTTCAAGACATTAGTACAGACCAAACATATTTGCATAGAATAGCATCGGCGGTCTCTACAGGCATATTTCCTGAGGAACTAACATACATGTCACCTGGCAAAATGTCTCACGCTCGATGGCTAACTCGTGCGAATCGAATCCTACGTTTGTATGTTTCAGTGGAATCTCCTTCTGAAAATTTAATAATTCTTGCGACATATGTCGTAAAAGTTTATGCTCCAATTTGGTTTGCTATCAAAAGCCACCCTTCATGTAAAGATGGAGCTCGGCACTTGTTCAAACTCATCATTGCAACTCGGTATTTATCTACTGAATTGAAGGCCAAAATAGATCCCGTTATCCAAAGAAACAGTTATTTCGCACACCCTGAAAATTTGTTGATTGCAATGCTGACAGATTCGGAGCAGTCCGTCCGTGAATTGGCAGTCCATCGGATTCTAGAAGCTCGTTGTGTTCAACAAAATAGATTCCGAATTTTTCAAATTCCTGTTGTTAACTTTGCTGCTGAATCTTACATAGACCTCATTGATTGGAAAAATATATCTGATCCACCAATACTAAAATCAGTTTCTGATGAAGATATTCAACTGTTTGCTTCAGGAGCAAAACAATTGCCTTTACTACGTCTGCCATGTCACACACAGGCTGTTGAAAGGGCAGTTAAAACAGTGACAGAAGCTTCAGCTACATTGTGCAAAAAATCTGAAAGAGAAGGCTTCATAAAAAACCAACTGGAGTCTCGGAAAATTATGCCAAAGTTTGATAGTAAGAAGGACTTTCATGCCAATTAAAGATGCATGTTTTTATTGTAAATATATGATTATAAAAAATGTTTTTTGAATTATAATGAATAAATAATACTTAGATAACCTTGACTTGTTATATATTTACATTTCTTAATTAATGTATTTATTAATTCATTTTTTTTTTTCAATTATTTAACAAAAATCGATTTTTTCCTTAAGTATACGCTTTTTAAACTCAATCCGGCAGCAGAAAATGATATCCTACCCTAATGAAATTTTATATATAGTCTAAAAACATCATTTGGCACATTTTTCTTGCTGTGCCCGATGGAAATCTGAAACTTTTTTTTTTAACATGGGACGGTGACCCACCCTATTGTACGTCCCACATTGATTTCTACGGTGATTTGACGCAGTGTTGCTTGTCTGTTAGAATTTACGACTCTTTGCAGACGTCGCCGGTCTCGATCTTTAAGTGCAGGCGGTCGACCACTGCGCTGTCCATGTTGGGATGTTATGCCTGAAATTTCATACTCTCGGCACACTCTTGACACAGTGGATCTGGGAATGTTGAATTCTCTAACGATTTCCGAAATGGCATGACCCATGCGTCTAGCTCCAACTAACATTCCGCGTTCAAAGTCTGTTAATTCACGTCGTGCGGTCATCATCACGTTAAAACCTCTTCACATGAATAACTTGAACAGAAATGAAAGCTCTGTAAAAGCACTGCGCATTTATACCTGTTCTATGCGATGCTACTGCCATCTGAAAATTTGCATATTGCTATCCCATGACTTTTGTCACTTCAGTGTAAGATTTGAACATTTTTTGCGCTGGTTAAATTTTTCGAATGATATTTAATTTCAGCCGTTTAGATATAGTATGTATGAACGATTTTTCTTTTAACCACTTGCAACCGAGAAATTTCTAATACCATAGATATTTCAATGAACTCATTTAGAAAATGGTTTTAAATTCATAGATATACAAAAAAAAAAAAAAAAAGAAAAGAAAGACAAGAAAAGAAAGAAAATAAAAAAAAACTGGATCAAAAAAAAAAAAAAAAGTGTTTCAAACTGGCTGCAATTTTTAATTGCAAAAACTTTAATTTGTCAGAAAAAATCTTTTTTTTCACTATTTGATTCGTTGAATAAATAAATTTAAGCATTGTTTTCAGTTACCAAAAGCCTCAGAATTATAGTACGAATTCATCTGACCTATTTACGATGGAACCATTGCTACTGATGACCTTTTTTCTTTTCATTAACAACTCTCACTTGATCACTCTAGCTGCGAACGGAAAGGGGGTGTGACGCAAAGGTTGGGCAAAAGCATCCC